>JAJOOR010024377.1:0-11665 GCA_036250505.1 Solanum acaule | reverse complement strand
AAACAAAAGACTACATCACTATTTCAAGTTAAATTCTTTTAAAATATTTAAAATACAAATTTGAAATTTGAAAACTTAAGCATTTTTTATTAGCTAAATATGTTATTGAAAACTAAATAAACTAAAAATGTTATTCAATAACATATAATTTCAATACAAATAAATAAACATATAAAAAAAATAAAAAATCCCACGTCCCGTCCCGCCAAACCCCGTCCCATCACGTATATATAGTGGGACGGGATGGGACGAATTTTTATCCCCCCAAAATCCCGGCCAAGGCGTCCCATGTCCCGTTCCCCAGTCCCCGTCCCCGTCCCCGTCCCCGTCCCCTTGCCAGCCCTACACATCAGTAGAGGGATGGGAATTTGGTCTCCTAATATGGACTTGGACAAACCTCCCCTCATGAGCTAGCTTTTGGGTGGGTTGAGTTAGGCCCAGGTGTCGTATCTTTACAATTTTAAAAGAAAAATTGTTTCCCAAAATAAGGAAGATACAGGGCTGGTAAAACTTACCCACAATGTCCCATGTACGGGACATTTCAAGAAGTTCTTCGTCACTTTTTGAATTTTCTGTGCTCAATACTCCAATGAGGCTACCGTCTTCTCTCAATCTTCGTGTAATTGCTCGAGTGTCAACATCATCTATTGCATGGTAGAGTGGCTAATATCAGAGAATTTAAATTCCATAATTTGACATGGAAATGACAAGTGGTCTTGTATAGGACACACATAGGACTTACATATACCCATGATGTTCCTTTCAGCCAAATAGTCCCCAAGTGTCTCTTTGCATCTCCAATTTGAGGTGCTGAGAGAAATATACAACAATTTAAACTATGATCATGATACCGTTTAAAGCCTCATTTGGAAAGCAGGGCATAGCGACCAAACCTGATACTTAAGCTTCTAATGACTAATCCTGCAAGAAAGCACTGCATCGATTCTTCATCGCCTGAGCAGAGAAATTCCAAAACAGTCACAAAAGATTATTCATACAAAAATAACAACCTGTCATGAAACAAACGCTAAACGCACCAAAATTGACCCCAGTATTCCCGATATGAGGGTTAGTCATCAAGACAAACTGGCCCGCATAACTGGGATCTGTAATTATCTCCTGATACCTGTAATATCAGGAAATATAAATAGCAGCTTGTAAATAGACACTCAGAAGAAAAAAGTATCGGGAAATATAAATAGCAGCTTGTAAATAGACACTCAGAAGAAAAAAGTGTCAAATAGAAAGAGTTGAAAGTAGAGAACAGAAAAAATTGTTCTTTTCTGCATTCTCTGAATAACTCTATGAAGTAATGGTGGAGAATAATCAAGATATGCACGACTTAATTTGAACATCATTTTTATTACCAAAAAAAAAAAAAAACAGAAGGGGATTTTCTTCATATTGGAAATGAGCTTTCATGTATTCATTTTCTAGGGAAGAGGTTATCAAGAAAAGGAATTAGTTTACTTCATGAGAACATCTCATAGTATTTCTTCAGGAATCTTCACGAGTCATAGATAAAATAAGGAGGTAATCAAATCATTTAAGGAATGCAAAGAACAAAGAATACTAAAATCCTACTTCCACCTAATAAAACACCCACTTAAGTAGAAATCACTACACGCTTGGACTTTTTTTATGGGGAAGAGGGAGTGCTGGGCAATTGCTTGAACGAAAGCCAAATGTTATTTAATAGTTTTACGCAAACTTGAGGTAACGATACCTTTACTGAAATCATTGAGCATAGATCAGCATAAATGGAAGTTTATACGACCAAATTTCAAAATTAAATAAATGTGTGGAGAAAATGATGATGAAACAAGCCTATAATAGTTCTGTACTAGTTCATTATGAATGCTCTGACTACCACCTAAATTGGGTAAGATCGAAAGCTAAAGATAATTTCGTACATTAACGTATCCTTTTAAGAAGATATGTAGTCATAAAATAAGCAAACAAAAACAATTGTGTTACCCAGTTAAAGAGGTATTGAAAACCACTTCTCCAACTTGGGTTCCACGAGCACCAAATGATTTTGCCTTCCAAATTGAACCATCCTCGAGGACAAGTCTAGCATCTGCTACCTTCCAAGGTCTTTCAACCACACCTGCAGCTCCTGAAGCAATATTTAAATCATTCAAAGTTGTAATACACACTGTTAATTTCAAATAAGAATAAAAGGTCCTTGAACTTATAAAGAAAACTTAAAAGTACTGAACTGAACAATGGAAAGATAACACAGATTTGCACCATACCGAAATTGAGATGGGACTAAATATGTCTCAGCTTATGGAGAAACTAAAAAGAAGCAAATGTCGAAACCCAGAAAATTACAACAAAATCTTATTTCATCCTCTTTGTGTGACTAAAGTAGTGGTTTAATGGAATACAAACAAATTAAATCCCCATGAAACTGATAAGTAATGTAGCCCAGCTTTCTCTACAATATAAGCTGAGTTAAGGCCAACAACTTCCAATGCCTAGTTGCCGAGCTTTGGAACATGGGCTTGTAACTTAGGAGCATTTCACCATGAAATTTTTTCACTTCATTCCAGAGTTGTGCTCCAATTAAACACGTTTAGCCATAAAATTCCGAAATTTTCAAAATTTTGAAAAACAACATTAAAAAAAAGGTGTTTTTCACCTTTTTCCACTCCAAATTACTCACAAAAAGCCAAAAACAACTCTAAATATTATTTTTCACTTTATAAACAAAAGCTACCTTTTTTTCAATTTTCACCAATGAAACATGGCTAATCCACCACTAAATAAACTAGAATGCGAACTCATAAGCTTCAAATCCTAACTCCGCCTCTAATTTACACTTAAACAGTTGAATAACAACAACAAAACACAAATGAATTCAGATATAATCATATGATACACCAAAAAAAAAAAAAAACTAACCAGAAAGTGCACCATCTGAAGAGCATTTAACAGTGAAAACTCTGAAATTTGCAGACTTTTTCAAAAAAACTGGGCTTGTAATTGTAGTAGAAACTGCATTGTGAATCCTCAAGCAACAATCCATAGCTTAATTCCAATAAAAAAAAAAAAAATTCTTCTTATGAAAAAAAATATGGATACTGCGCTAGCGAGGGTTCGATGGCCAACTTTTAGGTTTTAGCCTTAAAATGTGTCATTAGGTGCCAAACTAAATTATCCCGAGATTATAATTGTATTTTCGAGATTAAGTTTGAGATGAAATTTATATCTTATTTGGTATATTTTTTTCAATCTACATATAACTAATGTTTACTTTATTTGTTCTCGTTGTTTAAAAAAATAAATCTAATTTAACTTGGCAAGGAGTTTAAAAAAAGAAAGAAGATTTTTCAATTTTATGATTCTAAATTAAAGTTATGTCAAATGTATCAAAATGTCTTTTAATCTTGTGACCTTGAAATTAAAGTGTTTCAAAAAAAAGTGGTATTTTTTTTAAACGTACGGTTTGATTTAATTGTACCCTGTAGCAAACTGTTGTCATTCGCCTCTCTCCTTGAAATTCTCGCTCGCCACTCTCGCTCGATCATCTCTCCCTCGCCTCTCTCACTTTATACAAACACAAATGTATAAATTGTGTTTCTGTTTGTATAAAGCGAGAGAAAATTGTATATATACATGCAAATACATATATCTTCGTCCTATACACTTATAATTATACAATACAAATCTTCCACTGTCCAGTTCTTTTTGGCCTTTCTCTCTTTCTTGCTTTATACAAACACATATTATACAAAATACAATATATAGTTTGTGTTTGTATAAAGCAAGAGAGAGATTTGATATACAAACGTTTTATTTCGATTTAATTATATACAAATTCAAATTTTATACAGATATACAAACACATAAAATGAATTGAGAGGCTGCCAATGATTTATACAAACGTGAGGTTGCCAACGATTTTTACAAATGGCCTGCCAACGAAATTATACAAATATGAAGCTCCTGCCAACGAGTTATACAATCTGATGCTCCATATGTTTGTTATGGAGCGCAATTATACAAACTATAACTTTAACATACAAATATGATTTTTATGTTTGCTATATGTGAAAGTTGCTCATAAAAATAACACCCATTACATAATTTTTATAAAAAATCCTTGCAAAAAATACCATTTGCAAATACAGTGTAAAGAATGTAGAAAAAATTTCGAGGGTCAATACTCAATTGTGTCATTTATCATGCATTAAAAATTATTACATTGTTTATCTCATGGTTTTTATTAGTTCTATATAACATAATACTTAGTTTTTTTTTAAAATGATATGTTTTTCATTTAATTTGAATTAATAATTTGCTATTATATATAATTTTTCCTATTTTTAAAGACCAAATCAAACCGTACATGATAAATAATCACAACATAATTAATATCAACATTATTTAATACTATTCTTATATATTCTACCGAACAATGCCAAAACGTAAAACTCAAATATCAAGCAAAATATTGGTTACAGCACTAAATTGTTATATATTGGGCCTGAAAACCCAGCAGAAGATTTGGCCCAATACCCGTATTTTCTCTTTTTGTTCTTCTTTCTCCTTCTAAGTTCTCACAAAGCTCTCAGCTATGGCTCCTCTCAAAATTCTCCTCTGTGGTGATGTACTCGGCCGTCTCAATCAGCTATTCAAACGCGTTTCTTCGGTTCGTCGTCTTCTCTACTTTCATATATATTATGTATGTATACATATAATAGATAGATACAGAGGCGGATGCACAGTATTAGTATCGAGTTCATTTGAATCCAATACTTTTGATACGGAGAAGTAATTTATGTTTTAAATCCACGAAAATGCTACAAATAGAACACATAACTTTGAAAATACTATGGGAGTAATGCTAAGCACCTTTAAGAGTAACTATTAAGTTTAAATTATGCTCTAGATAGTTTGCTGACTTTAAATTTTGGATTTGGTATTGTGTGTAAATATCAATTACTTAGTTTAGAGCTGAGATATGTTGCGATTACTTAGTTTAGAGCTGAGATATGTTGCGATTACTTAGTTTAGAGTTGAGGTTGTGGAGGTTGTGCGATTTCAGGTTAGAGCTAGAAGGTTAGTAGATAGTGTTTTTTGATACTTAGAAGCTATTGGAAAATATCAATTCTAGTATACTTAGTGTCAGTTTATTATAGTTTGTACATTGTGTATATATATAATATATGGAACTTAGCATATTGTAAGAACACATGGGTCTTTACAGATGAAATAAAAGGTTCTTTGTCTCTCTCCATTCCACTGACTCCATGGCAAGATATCTCGATTTCTCATTCGAATCTGAAGTGTAACAGATAGTAGTATGTTGTCTCGCAATCCATCCATCCTACTAGCTGTAGTTTCTTGGTCTTCTATAGATAAGAGGTGAGGAAGACACAAATTAGGCTAGAAGGTTAGTAGATAGTAGTGTGTTGTCAAACTATCCGTCCATCTTAGAAGTCGTAGTTGCTTGCCCTTGGATAGATAGGAGGTCGTGGAGAACACAAATGAGGCTAGAAGGTTAGTCTATAGTAGTGTGTTGTCAAGCTAGCCGTCCATCTTAGTAGTCGTAGTTTCTTGCCCTTTGATAGATAGAAGGTCATGGAGGAACAAATTAGGCGAGAAGGTTAGTATATAGTAGTGTGTTGTCTCGCTATCTGTCCATCCTAGTAGTCGTAGTTTCTAGCCCTTCGATTCCTGATGCTTTTTTTTTTTTTTTTTTTGTATATTGACGATCATATTATTTTGTTGTAGTAACTGCTCAGTATGCTTTGTTATGCTTTCACTTACATTACTTCTTTTTGGACTGCTTGGGACTGTTCATTTCTTGAGTCGAGGGTCTATTAGAACCAACCTCTCTACTTCTGAGGTAGGGATAAGGTCTACATACATTCTACCCTCTCCAGACTCCACCTCGTGGGACTACATTGGGTATGTTGTTGTTGTAGTTTAGAGCTGAACTTGAACTCTTTCAGGTGAACAAGGCAGCTGGTCCATTTGATGCTCTTCTTTGCGTAGGCCAATTTTTTCCTGATTCGGTAGAGGGGATTGAGGAATTCAATGGCTACATTGAGGGGCGTTCCAAGATTCCGATACCGACCTATTTCGTTGGTGATTATGGTGCAGGGTCCCCAAAAATATTGTCAGAAGCATTGAAGGACCCAAGTAACAAAGGGTTTAAGATGGAGGGTTTAAGAGTCTGTGACAATTTGTACTGGTTGAAAGGAAGTGGGAAGTTTAGCCTTCATGGTAAGACATTAACCAGCACCTCATTTATCTTTTTATTCCAATTTGCTTAATGAAAGTGAAAGACTTAGTGTAAGGACTGAACAGGCTGCTTAAAAGTTTGTGTCTGCATCCACTTTTTTTTCTTCATAATTGTGGTGTCCTGGCAAGCTTGAGCTCTCTCGCGGAAAAAACACTTCCCATTTTTCCCTCAGCTAGAACCTGGTCCCGAGACCTCATGGTTCAGCCTACTTTGTTAACCACTAGGCCAGGGGTGTTGTCTGCATCTACTCTACTAGGGGAGGTGTGTATGTATATTATATATTTTTGTATAGTTGGAAATGTCTATTGGCTGAACAAGCTAGTTTATGCACACCTCTACTATTTCACCTGGTGCTTGCTCCTGCCACTAACACAATTTCACATAGCTTTACCCAAGGCTTAGATAGGTGGAATGAAATCACCTTGCTCTTGTTTCTTCTGGGATATAAATCCTGGTCTCCATATGGTCTTTTCCGGCTTCATTATAGTTAAGCCTCATCTATACATGCTTAAAAGATGTATGTTACACAAAGTTTGTATTTGTTGCTACAAAAGAATGGTGGCTTGTACACACACCCACAATTTTTAATCCGCCTTGGTGGATAGGGATAGAGAGGGGAGCATTTGGATAATATTTAAAGTTGTTGGGCAAAGCAGATGGGTGCGCCTTTTACCAAATGACTTTGTTTGATGCAGTTTATCATTTCCTTGTTCAAACTTGTACTGTTTGGACTTTGGTCTAGCAGTTCACACATGTAGCAAGAATGAAATCTTGGCACAGATATATTGAAAGATGTTAAGTCTTTAAAACTAACGGCTAAAATTCTCTATAGTAGTTGGTAAAAAAAGGGTTGTATTGTCTCCTACCTCTCTGTGGTATTGAACAAAAGCCTATGTCATTGCTTACAGAAGCCAAATGGACTATATGTTGCTAAATTATTAACCCAATGTTGTATTGAATTAAAGATAGTGGACACCATTTCCAAGTTATACATTGTGAGATGCCGATGTCTATGATTTGAAAACTGGAACTTTTCATGAGAGTATCTAAGCACCGTGCAATTTTACATATCCAAAAGAAAATAAAATGTGCGCACATCCAAACATCACACAATTTATCTTAATTTCGTGAAGTTGTGTACCTTTTTTGCTTAATTGGCTAGTTTGTTTTCTCAATTCATTCGGGATTGAGGCACAGTTGGTTGTCCAATTGATATTATTGGTTATTATTTTCGTATTCAATGTTATATTGTAATAACTGCATCCAGTCCACGATAACTCTGGGGTTTACCCTGATTTTGGAAGGTTCATCCTATTGATTGGCTAATTTGCTTTGTGAGAATAGAATCTCACCAAACAGGGGGTGTCTAAGCTCATGTTTTTGGAATAGTGAGACTGAAAGAGATTTGGGTTTCATATTATGTCTCCGTATCGAATTACAGTTTTCTTATATGGAGGTGCATGACTCAACAATAATATTTTTTGTTGGATATGATAGCTGATATACTGTACTCATGTGTAGGGTTATCTGTGGCATACTTATCTGGTAGGCGAACTCCAAATGGAACTCAATTTGGAACATATAGTCAAGATGATGTTGATGCTTTGAGGGCTTTAGCAGAGGATCCAGGAACAGTAGACATCTTTCTTACATATCCTTTGGTTTTATATTGATCTTCGTCATTTTCTTCACCCCCCTATTGCAAGTACTCTATACAATCTCTTTGATTTCCTTAATCAAAAAACACTAATGAGTGGCCCAGTGGAGTAACAAATGGAACGACATCAAAGGCTCCTGTAGAAATTTCTGATTCATCTGGGAGTGATCCCACAGTGTCAGAGTTGGTAACTGAGATTAAGCCTCGGTGAGTGATCATATTTTTCAAAATGCAGTTCACTTGTTGAATTAGTGTCATGGAAACCAAGTCCTTTGCTCTTGAGCTTCATTTTGAACATTCCTTCTCGACCTTTGGAGAAGAAAATTTGAACTCCTTAAAATTTAGAGCCAACTATGTGGAATTTTTCATTTTAATTTTGTACTACAAAATTTATTGTTTGTACATCTATATACTTCCACTCTCTGTCTTTATATTCAGCTTATTTTTCTTATTCATTAATAGTGCAAGCTTCATCACACCTCGATTGGACTGCAGACTGCCATTTCATAGTTAATTTGAGCTGATATGTGCCACTGATCTTCTTTATCTGGTGGTTGAACTGGTAATCTTTTACAAGAGTTCCATTTCACAGTGGAAATGTTTGTCCTTGATATACTTAGGCTTCACCTAAAATAAAATTAAGCAGTGGGAATTTGCATTTAGCACCGCTTACTGAATGTCAATCTGAAAAATTAAGTAAAATTTCAATAAATATATTCTTGCCTTTCAGAGAATCCACAATGTTCTATTCATGTGAAGGAAGTATCTGTTCAAATGGCTATTTTGTAATCCTGCTATTTTAAAAGAAATGCTATTGAAGTCAGGAATTTTCTGTTGCTTTCTAGTTCATTTTTCATTTTAACGAACCAGAACTGAAATTGTACTTTGTTGCCCAATAAATCCACAGATATGAATTTTTCCCCAGCTGAATTTGTTTTACTGGTAGGTATCATGTTGCAGGAACTGTGGGTGCATACTTTGATCGTGAACCATATGCTAACGTTGATGCTCTACACGCAACTCGCTTTTTGGGCTTAGCTCCTGTTGGAAACAAAGATAAACAGGTACTACAGCCGACATTTGAGTTACGTTTCCTGCAAGTATTTGTAAAAGTAGCATCTTAAGCAGTTCTATCACAAATCGAGAATGTTTAATCAAACATTATTTACTTTCTCTAAATTCGGTGGCTGTCGCCCTTTAACCCACACTTTGTCCTCAACCCCCCCAGGGCCCACACCCCCACCACCAAAAAAAATATGCCACGTAGTTATGGTTGAACGTGAAACTTGTTAATAATGATATATATATACTCAAAATGCCATAGAAACTCTTAAATCTATTCATTTTTTTAATGAAATTCTGATCTAGTTTTCAATTCTTGAAACACCATTATAAGATATAAAGTGAATTAGAGTGAAGCTAGAAATTTCCTGAACTGCACACTTCTTTTAAATGGCATACAAGTTTATAATTAAAATGAAAGACTTCTCTGCTGAAAAATGCAGAACATATCTTCTTAGCTAAGTCTGCATCTATTTCTCGGTCTTTAAAAGACAACTTCTCTCCACGTGATTTTAGGTCTACCTCAGCCCTTTATATCATTTTGAATCCTTATTTTATGCATGAGTTCTTTGCAGAAATTCATTCATGCATTATCCCCCACTCCAGCGTCAACAATGTCGAAAGCTGAGCTTAGTGCAAAGCCACCAAACACTACTTTATGTCCATATACAAATGTTGACAAAGCAGCCCCACCCGATGGAGCGACAAAGAGGCCCGGTGATAGTACTTCTGAGTCACAGTATTGGAGGTATGATGTATCCAAGAAAAAGCAGAAACATGGAGATGGTGGTGGTGACAGACTCTGCTTTAAATTTGCCTCTTCTGGCTCTTGTCCAAGAGGAAACCAGTGCCAATTTAGACATGATGAAGAAGCTTCAGAACAATACTCAAGAGGTGTGTGTTTTGACTTTCTCAACAAGGGAAAATGTGAAAAAGGTCCTGATTGCAACTTCAAGCACAGCTTGCAGGAAGAAGGTGACAGATCAACATCTGGGGCCGCAAGCTCTAACAGGTTAATATTTATCGAACTACTTGATTTTTCTTGATGACGTTGCAGTATCAATGTTTACTGGCTTGTGAGCCTTCATTAGTGCTCCCTTGCTTTTGTAGTAAGTTTTGTGGTAACTTTAACTGTTTTTCAGGTCAAGAGAATGCTGGTTTTGTTTGTCAAGCCCGAATGTTGAGTCACATCTCATCACTAGTGTCGGAGAATATTACTACTGTGCACTTGCTAAAGGACCTTTAACACCTGATCATGTGCTGATTTTGCCTATTGAACACACACCCAATACGTTATCTCTGCCACTGGAATGTGAAAAGGAACTGGAACGACTTCAAAGCAGCCTCAAAGCTTACTTCAAAAAGCAAGGGAAGGAAGCAGTTTTCTTTGAGTTCGTATTTAAGCGAGGAAGTCATGCCAATCTCCAGGTATGGAAAAATTGACATTCATGTATTGCTATGAATGTATTCCTGTACTGTATATATTATTTTAAAAAAGGGAAGAAAAAAAGGATGTCTGTACCACCATTCTGTCCTTAAAAATTGGTTTGTAAACATACCTTAATTTACATGTTTTGTACTTGTGGAAAAAGGTTTTATGTAGCAGCTCCCACAGGAACTCTGAATAAGCCAAAGAATCCTGACTACTGGGAATGATTAGAAAACCTTCCATAGAGTGCCATTACTTGATTGTTTTTTCTCAGTATTCATTTCTTCGTGAAAGAGTGAAAGATTTGTCTGTGTCCATCACTCACAGTGAGGCATACCCCATGAAGCACAAACATTTGGCTAACAGGATTTATATTGAAATTACCAGTGAGAGATCAAATCAAAGAAATATGTAAGAATAAAATACTTATTCGGGGAAAAAAATGTTCAGTTTGTAGAAACTTGTTAAAACTTCAGTATGGTTGTCACGCTCCGAGCCTACGCCCTGGGCGGGATCGGCACTCGAAGACCATTGCTGGCCCCCAAGTGAACCCTTGGCCTCGCTTTCTGAACTCAGCGGAAAACTTAACTCAATAGAATAACTCAATGCAGTAAAAGGTCATAAGACAACTTAAATGATAAAAATCTAGCCAAAAAGGCAACTCGAGTCTCAAAATAGAATATTTATATATATATACATAGATGAGAGACTCAATACTAACTGACTGACTGTCTAAGAAGCCTCTATAACACTGATATGGATGTTGGGACAGACCCCGCAACATCCTAGTAAAGCAAAACTAGGAAAACAAAATGACCGAGTCCTCCGGAATGCAAAGAGGCTCACCACTGACTCTGGAGTGCTCAGCTGGATCAACGGCGTGCTGGATGCTGATCCTAGGTACCTGTGTCTGCATCATCATAAGATGCAGGACAACTGGCATCAGTACATGGAATGTACGAGTATGCGAGCTGGACCGCTAAACAACAACTTAAGCTTGAAAGGAGTACAAGAGAACACTTACCTTGGCTCTGATCAACTCATGAATAACTGAACTCAAATGTAAAGCAATAAGACACATGCAATATATATAAAGCTTGTAAAACTATTTAAAGCATGACGTCAAAATCATATTTATAATATCATAAAAATACCATGCTTCCTCTCAAAGTCTACTTGTGCAATGCATGAATGAAGTCCCATACCCCCATCCATACTAAGCAGAACCCCTCGAGGAACCATGCAATTTCTACTGTGG
>JAJOOR010024376.1:0-10252 GCA_036250505.1 Solanum acaule | reverse complement strand
AGAAACCTTAATAATACCAATACAGTATATATATATATATATATATATATATATATATATATACTGAGTATCAGTTAAGTAAAATTATCAGCCTTAATGATATCAATACATGAGTATATGATACTGATTTAGTATTAATTAAGCAAAAATTATCACCCTCAACGAAGGGGGTATGAGCTGTGAATGACCTGAGAACCCCCTTATACTTGGATCTGTTTGTAAGTTAGACCCTTATACTTATGATTTTGTCAGCTGAACCCTTCAACTCAGTGAAATACAAAATTTTAAACCCCTCTGACTATTGACCAAACTTATGTGACATTAATATTGTTGAGTTGGAAAAATACGTCATCACATGCGTTCTAAAGCGAGTGAATTTAAAATATTTTATATTTAAAAATATTATTATTATTTTTAAAAAAAAAAAAAAAAACCACCTTCAACCCCTCCTCCCCTCACACCCACAGCCCCACCCCACCCAGTCCCAACTTTCAGATCCACCCCTCCTCCTTCTACTTCTTCTTAACACCCCATCCAAACCTTTTATCCCTAAATGCTCTCTCAGAATTATTTTTTGAAATTTCAAATCAATACGCTTTTTGGTTACTTTCGTTCGGCACATTTTCACTCTTAAATTTTAATTCCGTGAGTATCTTTTGAATCTCGTATATTTAATGTGAAGTGTGATATTAGATACTAAAAATTTGAAAAGCTCCATCATAAGCTTGAGGAAGCTTGAAGAACTATAGATTGGTTTTGTGAATTTATGAAATTAATTTGAAATTTTGATGAGAATTTATTAGGTTTGTGTTTGTGAACTTGTAATGTAAAATTCAAATTATATAGACAAGAATTTCATTTATTGCATGAATTTGACTCTCAATTTTAGAGCAAATATGAAGAACATAAAGTTCAACATTTTCAGTATTATTCTCCAAAAATATTTTATTTTTTTTCTTTTTAATATTTAATATGTTATGTGTCACTAAAAACGACGTTAAATTTCATGTGTAAAATGAGTGTACACACCCATTCACATCAGATGAGAAAAAGGGTTTTTAAATTATTGTATTTTAGTGAAGTTTAAGGGTTCAGTTGACAAACTTGTGAGTATAAGAATCCAACTTACAAATTGAGCCAAGTACAAAGGCCTTCCAAGTCATTCCGTCTTTTGAAATTGAATATAAACATGTAATTATTTTAAATTTTATGACTCATTTATATAGTTTTTCCTTATTATTTCTAGTTTCTGACTAATGATTATGGTCCGTCCAACTTGTATAACTGAGACCTAGCCATTTGATTTATCAACCATTCTAAACCATAATAAATCTTAGTACTATAATAATATTAATAAATTCAAACTGTAACTACTATCGACTCTTAGGGGTCGTTTGGTGTGAAGGATAACTTTAAATAGTCCTGGGATTAAATTATAGTGCCACTTAATTTGTTGTTTGGTTAGCAAGTTGGGGATAACTTATTCCGGGATTAATAATAAGTACCGGAATAAGTTATCTCATCCCTTGGGTGGTATAGTAATCCTGGGATAAAATGACTAAATGACAAAAATGTCCCTTTAAACACTTTTTATACATTACTTTTCACATTCTTGAAGGGTATTTTTATAAACTTATATGTTGTTTTTAAGATTTATTATTTTGAATACAACAAACCAAACACTAAATAAAAAATAATCTTAGCATAACTTATTCCATCATAACATAACTTAACTTGGTACCTTACTATACATACTTCCTATATATATATAACTCTCCATATATCTACGTATTGAACTATTATAAAATTGTGGTCAAAGTTGCTCAACTTAATTAATTGAGGATGGTGTTTGTGGAGTTGTTTGTGGTGGCATTAGTGCCTGTTCTTAAAACACTCATAATTACTGCTGTTGGTTTATTCCTTGCTCTTGAACGTATCAATCTTCTTGGCTCCACTGCAAGACACCATTTGAACAATGTAACTTTTCTCTTCTTTTAAATCTATTACCTTAATTTCGTGCACAGACATAGATTCATTTTTTTCGTATCTAATTCAGATTCAAAATCTTTCGCGTAAGAAGTCGGTCAGTAATATAATTGAACAAAGAAATTAAACAAGTAATTTTTTTGTTGTTGAATGGTTGGAGCAGCTTGTGTTTTATATATTTACTCCAGCGTTGGTGGCTAGCAGCTTGGCTGAAACAGTAACATCGACCAACATTGTTTCATTGTGGGTACATTTTCTTTTATGTGCTACATTAATATTATTTATTTAATTAATTACTCAATAATAATTATGTATTTTCTTTATGTATAGATGGTTCATGCCAGTAAACATCCTTCTCACCTTTATTATCGGTTCAGTACTTGGATGGATACTTGTGAAAATCACAAAAACTCCCATACATCTCCATGGCCTAGTTATTAGTTGTTGTTCTGCAGGTAAACAAACTCGAGTTTAGTTCTAATTTTGCACGTGACATACATGTCTGAGATCATAAAATTAAAAACGTTTTGGTAATTTTACATATATTTAGTTAGACCATGAGATTCAAATATTCTTCTTTACTTTCTTGAATTTCGTGTCAAATATAAAATCAGACAAATAAATTAAGATAGAGGAAATAGTATTTATAATTTTCTATAGGAAAATGAAATCTGAATCTCATATTTTTTTTTTTCTGAATATATAGGGAATTTGGGGAACTTGCTTCTCATCATAATTCCAGCAGTATGTGAGGAGAAGAATAGTCCTTTTGGGGATTCAATTACATGCTCCACTAATGGGAAGGCCTATGCATCACTATCTATGGCGGTATCACTACGTACACAACTCTCTTTTTAATAGTACAAGGCGGAGGTGTCAAATGAGTTGGTTGGTTGAAACTGAAGATATTAAAATGAGTTAAAATAGAAATTGGGTTAAGTATTGATCCACCCAAGTTTATTTTGGGCTCAAATAGGCTTAAACACGGGATAGATCTTGACCTGCCCAATTTAACCAATTTAATCTCAATCATTTTAATATACTGTTATTTAAGTTTTATAATCACAATTTGAATTTTAATTAAAGAAAATTTTAAAAAGAAAATATAGATGGATAGATAAATCCTTAAAGATATAAAATAGATAGGAAGTTATACCTTCAATATCGGAATATACATTATATCAATAAAAATAAAGAGTCTTAAAATGAGTAGAAATTGAAGATTAAATTGAGCTCTCAATTCTCTTAAAATGAGTTAAAGTTTGAATGAGTTGAGATTGAACCCAATACAAATTATCTTGAGCCCAACTTTTAAAATTTTGAACAGATTGGACGGGTTACCTATAGTTGGACTCATCTTTGACATCTCTAGTACTAGGTCAATTTCCAAAATAATTATTAAAATTAATAGTATGTAAGATTAATTTGTGGTTTGTATTATATTTCATATTTTAATTAGTTATATATGTGTAGGTAGGAGCAGTGTATATTTGGACATATATCTATAACATGATTCGAGCATCTGGAAGTCAACAAAATAATACCTCAACACAAGTCCCAAAATTACCTCCAATGGATATGGACCATGAATCTCAACTTGCACTGCCTCTCATTGCATATCAAACCACACATGATCATCATCAGGTTACTTCCTTTAAAATAGAAATCGACTTTTATTACTATGTGATGTGATATATAGTGTAAAACAATCTTTGAGTCTTTTTTACTGCATCAGGTGATCACCTAAACACATAGTAAAGTACCAAGTAATAATTCATAAAATTGTTAAAACTTAAAGTTACTTACAACAACATGTTAAAAGTTAAAACACACAATTAAGCAAGATGACCTTTGTTTATCAGTAAAACGATATATGTAGTTAAATTTATATGAGGTCAAGAACATGTGTCTTGGTTCAGCTCTTTTCTAGGTCCGATTATTAGTAGTTATTGTCAGGTTAGCGAGCAAAATCAAATGAAATAAGTAAAAGTGTAAAGAATATGAAGTTGTTAGTTAAGATAGCGCCCCAAGTCCAAGAATGCTACTTATTAGTGAATAATGTAATCTTGGAGTTCAAGAAGTAGCTAGTATATTGCTAGAATTAGAATCCCCTTACAATGGGAGGAAACAAACTATTTATACCTTACAATGGTGAGGCATCAACAAATAAGAAGGCTATGCTCAAGCCCTAAAGTACCAAAATCAACGGTCATGGGCCACGCAATGATATCGTTAGTGGTGCCCACTAATATTTCTATTTATCTGATCATCTTAAATAATATTATTGTACAGGGACATGTTGTGAAAAAGATGAAGCAACATATCAAGATATGGACACAAAGAATCAAGTTCAAAATGTTATTTGCACCCTCAACAATTGCTACGGTACGACCACATATATATATGGTTTAATCATGCATGTACTAATTAATTTTTTCAACTGAGAATATAATCTGCAAATTATGTAATTTTTACAGATTGTTGGGATCTTAATTGGCGTATCATCTTTGCTAAGAAAGTTAATCATTGGAAATGAGGCTCCATTGCATGTCATCGATAGCTCTGCATTTATGCTTGGGTATAACAAAGCTCAATTTTGGATATTTTAATTTGTACTCCTATAGTATATAGATTAACTCAACGTATTACACTCATGTGTTTTGTGCTACAGAGAAGCTGCAATACCAGCAATGACATTGATAGTTGGAGCAAATCTTCTTAAAGGTTTGGTCACTTACCTTATTTTTCTTAGCAGAGTTACCGATAATGTAAAAATTATAAGTGCAGGGCTGAAAAAGTCAGAAGTAGGTGTGTGGATTGTGATAGGCATTCAAGTAATACGTTATGTAGCATTGCCACTATCAGGAATTTGTGTTGTGAAAGTTGCACGTCATTATGGGTTGGTTGGATCAGATTCATTATATCAGTTTGTACTTCTCTTGCAATATGCACTTCCCTCTGCCATGACCATAGGTACATATTACATACTCATCTCATTTCTAATTTAAAAGTACATGTCATAAATATTTATTTATGTTGCAATACAAGTTTTGTCGTTTTAAGAGTAATTAAAAATATAAAAAAATTTAAATATTTGTCATTCTTTTTTTAAATTGACTAAGATGTAAAATGTGTAGCAAAAAAAATATCTTTTAGTTTACCTAATAATGTTTCTTTTACGCTGCAAAGTATATATATATATATATATATATATATATGTAGAAATCAAAGTTTTATTCTAGGGAGGATGCAAGATAATCTATGTAATTACTTTTCTAATTTCAAAAGCAATTTTGGTCTCATTCTTTTCCTTTAATATTTTTGGTTGGCAAATGGGTAGGTACAATAACACAGTTATTTGAAGTTGGTGAAAGTGAATGTTCAGTGATTATGCTATGGAATTATGCTCTGGCATCAGTTGCACTTACTCTATGGACGACTTACTACATGTGGATTTTATCTTAAGTTATTTGTACAAAATAGAGATGATTATATCCAATATTTTTCGTTATATATATATCATATATCATATATCATCATCATCTCATATATTATTATAAGTGGGAAGGTTTGTCTTCAAAGTTGGATTACAGTTTTGCCCTTGTTGTTAATTAAAATATTTTTAAAAACCTAATTAATTAAATATTAAGTAATAATATTTTAATTATTTTTTAGATCATGAGTTATTTATTAGCATGAAAATTAAATAATTATTAATTATATTATATAATGAATTAGCCAAAAGAAGTAATTACAAATTAAATGCAAGTGGATGTATGGTGATTGGTGAAGAAGCCAATTACAAATTAAATGCAAGTGCATGTATGGTGAAGAACCCAAGAGTTATTTTTATGACTTTTTTTTTCAGCATGACTTTTGAATTTCTATATGGCATTATGATATACTTCCTAACTTATAAATACACTTGTGTGCTTCATGAGAAGGGACTTTCCTATAAACTCTGTCACGAAGTAGTCTTAATTAATTTTTTTGATTTTGCTTGTTTCGTTAAGAACTTAAGATAATGAACCATGGCGACGCTGATGATATGAATGAACTGTCATCAGCTTCATTATCAAGGTGTGAGGAATAATGAAGAACAAGAGATTTTTCTTTAAAATTAGTCACATATCATTATTGTATCTCTTGATTGTTTAATTTCGATATTGCTTCTCTTTTGCTTCTTGTATCATTTGATATTTGTCTTGTAGTCATTAACTATTTTCATTTTTCAAGGTTGAAGTGATGTTGGATGAAAGAAAATCTACATATACACACATATATTATGTTTTGTTTGTAGATTCTATTATATATTTATTCTTTTATATTTGATCAATTTTGTTTGCTTTTTAGATTTAATCTTTTGTTGTTGTTTGTTTTATCATTTTCACCCCAAGTCCCCAATATATATTGCATGGAATACTACTATATCCGTCATAATGATTATTTTTAGAGTTGAAAAGCTAGAAAATTTTAATGTTATTTTTTCTTTATGATGGTTACGTACTTTGTGGTGATTAGGTGAACAAAAGATGCACACTATATATATTTTTACATCGTATCATTTTATTCTGATAGTATTCTATAACTTCAAAAGTAAATTCTCTTGCAATCTATAAATTACCTTTAATGTACCATATTTTATGTTATTCTTTAGAAATACAATAATAAATTAAATTTATGAATAAATGTGATTGCATGTTTGGAGCTACAAGCCTTAAAGGAAAAAAGTATATTCAAGGTTTTAATATGTATCTATCTAACTATACTATTAGATTAATAGAATGTCTTAAACTAAAGTAATAAAAAACTAAATAAATCCTATCAAATTGAATGCCCACGTAAAGTTTAAAGACGTTATATTTTTACTCTTCAATCAAATTCCTTCTTTTGGGATGTATGCTCTAAAATGTGAGGGTATTTTTCACTAAAGGTAGTGATGATAAAAAATTGTATGACACCCCCAAAAAGAAAATTAAGAAGACAATTGAACAACTTCAACAATGGACTTTTGGAAAACAAAATATCTTCCTTTATTGAAACATAGTCTTTAATAATACTCATGTAATTTCTAAAAATTAAATATTCACTGATATGGGGTACCTTCAAAGTTGGATTAAGATTTTGCCTCCGTAATATATCACAATTATATTAATAATTTAACTTCTAACAATAATGTTTAATTACATTTCAAAAAATAATTAATTTGTAATTACTTAATAAAGCCTATTCAAATTCTTGATTTTACTTATATCTTCTCTTACGTTAGAACAATTGTATATATATTTTTTCAGTTTTCAATAATTATTAAAAAAGTAATGTTGGTTCGTTTTCCACTATTCATGAATACATAGATTAAAGTCACCTTCTTAATGAGACCTTTTATAATATCTACCAAATAATACATTTACCTTTTAATAAATAAATCAATAAATTGGAAAAACAGTAACGTGAAGTTCATGAATCTATCGAGCCATTAATGTACAATTATATGAGCTTATCCCATTATTTTACATTTACTGCTTCTTTTAATTTTTATTGGTTAAAAAACTTTTTATGTAATTTATTAAGTTTTATATAATACACATACCACTTCTAGATAAAGCATAAGATGCAGTTCCAATTGATTCATATAATAGTTCGGGTAAGTATATTGTTATTCGAATTATTTCATATAATTGAAAATTAGATTCTTTAACTTGTTTGATAAATACATACTAATATAAAGATTAAAGTCTATCTAGCTAACGGTAGATTTGAGATAGCAATACAATGAAGCAATAGTTTCGATATTTTTTCAAGAATGCATTTTGTGGTAGTTTACCCCCAGGTGATGTTGATTAGTAAAGTTGTTGTGTCTTTATGCTATTGAGCTTTAATTTGGGTTACACTTGAATGTGTAATTGCATGAATTACTCTATAGATAATATTTGTTATATATGAGATGATATATTGTAGATGAACTTGTATTTTGGAGATTTAATTCATACTTTGAAGTTCATTGTCTAATGTGACATTGCATCGCATGAAGCACGTTGATCTTAATAGCTTGTCATATTACATTTGATATTATATATACACATTTTAACTAATTATTTCTATTAAATTCGAATATGAAAGGACTCTGAAGTATAATTCAGACAAAAGGTAACCTTTCTCTTTAAAAGTTCATATAACTCATCACACATTTATTCTAATATTATTTTAATAAACTATTACTTCGCCTGGAGTTGCACGTGCACGTGTTCGAAAACTAGTATATATATGTGTGTGTGTGTGTCATGTGTACATTTTGTACATTTAGACTAGCGCCGATAATTGCATTTGGCCGATGGGACACATATGAAAGAAGCCCACGAGTTGAATAATAAGGAATGTATACATAGTATATATGGATCGATGTATATATATCTCTAATACATAATTATAGATTTATATATATATATATATACTATTTATATAATATCGATATATTACCTATACACGTCATTTTAGTTGAAATTTTATTTGTCACTGGTACATATACGTAAGAATTCCATTTATAAATAACCACTAGCGATGCTTTAATTTTTTTGCCACATTTACATAATAAAAATAATGGAGAAGGGCTAAAAGTACCTCTAAACTATACTCTACATCAACCTATTTTGCTAAATATACCTCTTCTGCACCCACCTTTTTCCTCAGTTATACTCTTGAACCTAATAACTATAGTAATTACTACAATAACTATGGTACTTGTTGCACAACTACGATAGTTGCTGCAATAGTTATGGTATTTGTTGCGGCAACTTCAGCAATTCATGTTTGAATTATTGCAGCAATTTCAGCCATTGTTGAAATTGTTATAGCGACTTCAACATAGTTGTTGCAACAATTAAACAATTGTTGAAGTTGTTGCAACAACTTTAACATAGTTGCTATAGTAATTTCGAAAGTTCTTTAATTTTCTGGCAAAAAGTGACATAGTAAAGGAGCCGACGAAGTTGATGATGGTTGTGGTGGAGGAGAAAATGATGAGTTCGGAATCAAAATGACAATTTCTTTTCTTTTAAAATGCATAAAGGGCCACTGAATTTTATTGTATACCAAAACGGACAAGTCGTTGCTAGGGCAGTGAGATTCTTTTTCAATTTTAACACCGTAAAATCGGTGTCTAAAATTCAATCTTTCTCGTTGCAGGGATATTAACGGGTTGAGTTATGATTCGTTACTACTCCGTTTTGATCCAACCCATTTTGGCCCAAACAAATTTGGGTTAGGTTGGGTCTTGACCCATTTTGATCCACCTAAATTTAGGAAAAAAATATCTAAATACACATCTTATTTTACCATAATTTCTAAAATTTCCTATCATTTTTTAAAAAAAAATTCAAAAATCCCCTCTCGGATACATCACTCCCCTCTCGTTGATACATCCCTATCCCCTCTCGAATACATCCCTCCCCTATGCATCCGGATGTGATGTAACCAGAAGCCCAATGGTGAATTCGAAATCCATAAATTTCAAGGGATTTTTAATTTGAAAAAAATAGGAAAATAATGTAATTAACTCTTTAACACTATGAGATTTATGTAAATTATACCTAAATTTAACTCAATTCACCCAATTGTCACCCCTACAAACAGATGAGGCCTTAATGGGCTTAGGTATTAATCATTCAAATTCAGACCCGTTAAACAACTGCTTAATTAAGAGAGATAAATATGGTTTTACACACACATAGTATATCATAGTTTAACATTCAAAGTATATCATATTACTTAGCAAATTTGATATGTTAACTTGGAGATAGAGTGAATACTATTGCTATAGAGAAACAACCAACTCATTATTAGGTAAAAGAGTAGACTACCCTTCTCCCTTAGCTTAACTAACTCATTAACCAACTTTTAAGTAGTTTAATAATACCCCCTTAAGTTGGAGGCTGAAAAGGATCAAAGGATCCAAGCTTGGAAACCAACAGCCTATGTTGTGCAGTACTAATGATTTCGTCGAGCACATCTGTAGCATCCGACAATTTAAAAATGAATATGAAGAAGCTTGAAATTTGGAAATAGTCATTTTTTGGAAAAATTTAAAATCTGGAAATTTGGCAGTCCAGAATCTGGAAAATTTGGCTAAGTTCAAAATTCTGGAAATTTGGCTAAGTGTGGAAATTAGTGAGTTTTTGGCCAACTTTGAGCAGTCATAACTCCTAGCTCAGGATGAGTTAGGAGTAGTTCCAGTTATGGTTTCGAAGCTTGTGGAACGATCTTTCCAACG
>JAJOOR010024375.1:0-16369 GCA_036250505.1 Solanum acaule | reverse complement strand
TTAGCACAATTAATGTACTAAGTATGGAAGCCATGCACAAAATCCTTAAAGCATGCATAAAAGGGACAATTAGTTGATATCATGACTTTATCAAGTTTAAAAGCCATAATGCACATTCATGAAGAAACATAAGTCAATCCAACACATAAGCAACCCAAAGCCACACTAGTGTAATGCAAAGGTAAGGTCCCATAACCCTACCAAATGCTAAGTATCAATGACCGAAACCTACACTCATAGAATGTAGAAAATATCGATTAGCACAATTAATGTACTAAGTATGGAAGCCATGCACAAAATCCTTAAAGCATGCATAAAAGGGACAATTAGTTGATATCATGACTTTATCAAGTTTAAAAGCCATAATGCACATTCATGAAGAAACATAAGTCAATCCAACACATAAGCAACCCAAAGCCACACTAGTGTAATGCAAAGGTAAGGTCCCATAACCCTACCAAATGCTAAGTATCAATGACCGAAACCTACACTCATAGAATGTAGAAAATATCGATTAGCACAATTAATGTACTAAGTATGGAAGCCATGCACAAAATCCTTAAAGCATGCATAAAAGGGACAATTAGTTGATATCATGACTTTATCAAGTTTAAAAGCCATAATGCACATTCATGAAGAAACATAAGTCAATCCAACACATAAGCAACCCAAAGCCACACTAGTGCAATGCAAAGGTAAGGTCCCATAACCCTACCAAATGCTAAGTATCACATTTAGGCTACCAACAAGATACATATCTTACTTTTACCTTGTCCATAACCAACATACATAAGTAAGGAGTCATTTATGTTCATAGCTTGTAACAAGTAAAGTCAACCTTAGCATTCATACATATCTTTCATACATAATCCATAAGTCATCATAACATAAGAGAACCTCACCATAACCCCTCTTAAAGCCTACTTGTGCAATGCATAAGTGAAGTCCCATACCCTCACTCATACTAAGTAGTACCTCTCAAGAAGTCATAATTAAAGTCCATGTTCTTATCATAGTTCGTATTCATATCATATAGGTAAGTTTAGTCTTAACCGACATAGACCATGTGAGCTACATGGAATCCGGTGTTCTACCCTCACACGAAAAAAAGGTGTCCTACTTGCCTAAGGTAGAACTTTCATAATAGCTTTTAGGTGGATCCACTAGCTAAAGACATATGTGGGCACATAGTTATGGGATATGTGAATTGTTACTAGAAACCCGGACTACTAGCGTAAAAGGTTTCCATCCAATAAGACAAGATACATTGGGAAGCCGGACTTGCTAAATGTAAAAGCCTCCATCTAATTTTCATATCCACTCGGTGCGAAGCATAATTCTCTTTAAAGGTTATTTTAAGTGTTTACTTGGATTCATATTCATAGGAGAATGCACTAGGCATTCAAGACAACATAACATCATAAGAGCTCAAAGATTCATTTGGTGAGAATGTCCTTTCACCCTTTGAACCACCAACATGTGAGTAAACCTTCCACATCTTACCAATAGTGTATTCATGAGTATGGCCTTTCAATAAACACAACAAGCTTATCATAAACATACATACATACTTCATGCATAATCAAGTGTAAGGACATAGGGAAGAAGGATCTTGCATCAATACCACAATTACACAATAGTCATAGGATCATCACTAACTAAGTGAATCACATGTTCATATACAATTTTCATCAACATGTATAAACCCTAACAAATTGCCCTTCAAGGTCATGAATCAAGATTAACCCTAACTTCTAGAATTTACTCATTAGATAGAGGGATATCATGATTCAACAACTTAAACAATGTCAACATAATCAATTGCCAAGCTCTCATCATCAATCTAGCCATACATAGTTCACAACTTAGGGAGAAGGGAAAATCATGGGTCCAAGGGAGATTTTCATCATAAAACATCAATACTCCTACATTCCAATCATAAATCATCATAATCAACCAAAGTAAACCATAATTAAACAATGAAAAACGTTTTGGAAGAAGACCCATGTTAGAGATTAAAAACCCTAGGTTTGGTGGATTTGGAATCTTGAAAACATAATTTGAAGGGTCTCCTTGGGTGATAGCTACCCAAGGATGAAAAGCATCCATTCCTCAATTAAGAATCTCCACGAAATTTGGGGAAGAACCTTGAGAATCTACAAACCCTAGCTCCAATGGTTTCTCCTTCTTCCTTGAGTTTAGAGAGAGAAATTTTGAAAGAGGAGGGAGTTTTTTATTTCAATTGGGTGATTGTGAATAATGACCAAGTCTTATGAAATTTGAATGAAAAACAATATATATGCTTCCCCTAAAAATACCCAAAACACCCACAATTAATTTGACTAAAAAGGAAATTACTCAAAGGACCCTCATTTAAGTTCCCCCGTCAGGTACCACGACCCACCTTCACGAGCCGTGGTGTGGACCACGACCCGTGGTCCCCCTCGTGAAGGTTTGGGCAGTAGCTACCTTTTGATGGCATGAGGAACATGAACCCAAGGCATCACCACAAGGGTCTCCACGAGCCGTGGTCAAGACCACGAGCCTTGGTCCCTCTCGTGGTCCATGAGACAGTAGCCTCACCACTTGTGGCCTTTTGCTCATTGCCTAAGGCAACTCCAAGAGCACCTCCCACGGTGATGGCCGTGGAGGTTGAGGAAGTAGTTAGGGAGAATGATGGCCACATTTTCATGACCAAGAAGGTTTCACGACCACCTTCACGAGCCGTGAAGTGGACCACGACTTATGGTCCCCCTCGTGAAGGTGGGGCAGTGTGCTCCTAGCTAGGGTCAGCCTTGGCTTGGTCCATTGGCCTTGGTACTTTCCCCTTGGTCTTGACTCAATAAACCTCATTGCAACCCTAAATGACTTACTAAAAGTTCGAGGAGTCATTTTATGATTTTTAACCTTATGTTTAGGCTCTAGTTTAACCTACCATTTTCCGGGGTGTTACATTTCTCCCCCTTGGGAACATTCGTCCTCGAATCACAATCTAGACACCCTTCGGAATTAACGACTCAAGACTAGAAGCCCATCATGCATGCCACATAACAACAATGCACAACTTATAGGAGGAAGCATCAACTCCATCTCAAGGTATAAACAATGCAATCACAAGGAAGAAGGAACTACATCCACAACCCAATATGCACAAAACTCATCATTTCATATCATTTTAGGAGGAACTACCTTCTCCATCTCAAACAAACTCAACACAACAATAAGGAGCCAATAGGTCATATCATGAAAACATAACTAAACATGTCCATCAATTCAACTCATGAAACCAAATATGCAATCATTATACTAAAATGCAAATCATCATGAGGGTCATATAAATCAAAAAAACTCAATATATGCTAACATGAATTCTCACAAGAACATGCACAACATAAGGAAATCATAAAGAAAACTCATAGAACATATGGCTTCCAAAACACCAACTCAAGAAAACTACTTACCTCAAGTTTGGATAGGAGTAGAAGGAAAGAGATGAGGATAACGGAGATTCATATCGGCTTTGGCCTACCATGTAGCACCCTCAACTAAGTGATTCCTCCATAAGATTTTAACGAAAACTACCTCTTTGTTTCTTAACCTATTAACTTGCCAGTCCAAAATCTCTACCGGGACCTCTTCATAGGAAAGTTTCTCATCAACTCCTAAACCCTCTAAAGGAAGGACTGATACCGGATCACCAATGCACTTCTTAAACTTGGAAACATGAAACACCAGGTGAATAGGAGCCAACTCATTTGGCAAGTTTAATTCATACGCAACTTTCCCAATACGCTTTAAAATTTGATAAGGGCCCACATACCGTGGACTAAGCTTCCCCTTTTTACCAAACCTCATCACACCTTTCATAGGTGAGATTTTCAAGTAGACCCAATCACTAATCTAAAATTCTAGATCCCTCTTTCTAACATCGGCATATGACTTTTGCCGACTTTGGGCCGTCTTCGACCTCTCTCTAATGGGTCAAACTTTTTCAATGGCCTCATAAACTAGTTCAGGATCAATTAGAGCAAATTCGCCTACTTCTAACCAACGAACCGAAGATCTACACCTCCTACCATAAAGGGCTTCAAATGGAGCCATGGCAATGCTTGAGTGGTAAGTATTGTTGTAGGCAAACTCAATCAATGTGAGATGGTCATCCCAACTACCCTTGAAATCTATCACACATTTCCTCTAAGGTTTGAATGGTGCATTCCGCTTGACCATCCGTTAGAGGGTGGAAACCGGTTCTAAGTTTAACATTGGTACCATGTCCTTTATGGAATGCCTTCCAAAAATGTTAATTAAATTGAGTACCCCGATCCGAAATGATAGATGAGGGGACCCCATGCAACTTCACTATCTCATTGATGTACAACTTGGCATAATCTTCCGTTGCAAATGAAGTTTTGATGGGATTAAAGTGGGCTGATTTTGTCTTCCTATCAACAATGACCCAAATAGAATCATGTTGCCTTCGAGTATGAGGAAACCCAACAATAAAATCCATATTCACATCCTCCCACTTCCATGTGGGAATATCTATTTCTTGGGACAACCCTCCGGGCCTTTGATTCTCGGCCTTAACTTGTTGGCAATTCGAACACTTGGCTATAAAACCCGCTATATCCTTCTTCATACCATTCCACCAATAGACTTTCCGTAGGTCACGGTACATCTTGGTGGCTCCCGGATGAATAGAATACTGCAAACCACGACCCTCTTCCAAAATTTTCTCCCTTAAGCCATCAACATCCGAAACACATAATCTACCTTGGTACCTAAGTACCCCATATCCCCTTTGGGAAAACGCCTTAACGGACTTATTAAGAACCGATTCTTGCAACTCCATTAATATGGGATCAAGGTGTTGCTTAGACTTCACATCAACCATAAACGACGATTCGGAACTATGATGGACCATAACTCCACCCTTGGTGGAATCCACTAGTTGGACACCTTACCAGGCCAACCTATGTACATCACGATCCAATTCCTTTTTCTCCTCTTCTATATGAGCCACATTACCTATGGACAATCTACTTAGGGAATCCACAACTACATTAGCTTTTTCGGGGTGATAAAGGGCACTCATGTCATAATCCTTCAAAAGCTCTAACCACCTGCTTTGTCAGAGATTTAAGTCTTTTTCGCTAAACACATATTGAAGACTCTTGTGGTCGGTAAACACATCTACATGTACCCCCGTATAAGTAATGTCTTCATATTTTCAAAGATAATACAACCGCCGCTAATTCAAGGTCATGAGTTGGATAATTCTTCTCATGGGCCTTGAGTTGCCTTGAAGCATAGACAATAACTTTACCACGTTGCATAAGGACACATCCCAAACCCACTCGAGAAGCGTCACAAATATACCACAAACCCATCGGTACCCTCCGGTATAGTCAACACCGGAGTGGATGTAAGTCTATCTTTCAATCTTGGAAGTTTTTCTCACAAGACTCCGACCACACAAAGTTTACTTTTTTCTGAGTCAAAGCCGTCAACGGAGGAAAAACCCTCAACAAACCTCCTATAATAACCAGCCAAACCAAAGAAGATTCTAATATCGGTAGGAGATCGAGGTCTAGGCCAACTCTTGACCGCATCCGTCTTCTTAGGATCTACTTCAATGCCCATACCGAACACAATAAGAACAAGGAAGGCAACTAATCATAGCCAAATCTCACACTTGATAAACTTTTCATACAATTGGTGGTCTGTAAGGACTTGCAATACTATCCTCCAATGATCCTTATGTTCACCCTCACTCATTGAATAGATCAAAATATCGTCAATAAAAATGATCACAAACGAATCAAGATATTGCCTAAATACCCTACTCATTAGGTCCATGAATGCCGCCAGGGAATTTGTTAACCCCAAAGACATAACCACAAATTCATAGTGACCGTACCGGGTCCTAAAGGCTATTTTAGGAACGTCACACCCTCTTACCCTTAGTTGATGGTAATCCGAACGAAGGTCTAAGAGAAATGGTTAGCTCCTTGGAGTTGATCAAACAAATCGTCAATCCTAAGTAAAAGATCATTGCCAAAGTCTATTTCCCGTTTGGGAGGAATGTCGGGCAAGTCATCGGGAAAGACTTCCGTAAAATCGCTCACCACAGGGACAGACTCTAAAGAAGGGATCTTGGACTCAACATCCATAACCCTAACAATGGCATACATGCACCCCTTGGAGATCATTTTTCTAGCTTTCAGACATGAAACAAATCGACCTCTAGGAATAGAATTCCCCCATTTCCACTCTAAAATTGGCTTTTTTGGAAATTGAAATTTGACCACACGGGTCCTAAAATCTATTGAAGCATAACATGCATGCAACCAATCCGTGCCCAAAATTACATCAAAATCAAGCATGTCTAATTCTACCAAATCAACCAAAGTGACTTTATGAGACCAAGAAATAGGACAACTCCTATAGACTCTTTTTGCTACTACCGAGTAACCAATCAGAGTAGACACTGAAAAAGGTTCTAGTAACTCTTCGGGGAGCACTTCAAATTTCATAGCCACAAAAGGTGTAACAAAAGATAAAGTGGCACCGAGGTCTAATAATGCATAAACATCAATGGAAAACACTTGCAACATACCGGTAACAACATCTGGGGAGCTCTCTTGGTCACCTCGGGATTGAAGAACATAGAAGCGGTTCTTCTTGGGAGCATCGGAATTTGAGCCACTAGGAGGGACTTGCTTGCCCTCTGTCCCTTGAACCTTTAGCATGGGACAATCTCTCTTCATATGACCGCTTTTCCCACAACTAAAGCAACGATCCCTGCCAACTAAGAACTTGACATCGTTCTACTTGCCGCACTTTGCATAACTAGGTCTATCAACATAAGAGCTACCACTATTACCACCTTGTGGCTTAGAGTTAGACACCCTATCTTTTTTGACCTTTGGAGTGCTAGAGGAGCCTTGGTTGGAAAACCTATTCTTGAACCTTGGTTTACCTAGAACCTCAAATCTACTCTTGGAAGAATTTCCATCATCAGTCCTTGCCCTCTTCACTTCTTTATTCACCTACTTGAGCTTTTGTTCCTCAATTTGCTCGGCATGAACCATAAGATGTGAAATATTCATACTTGGAATGAGCATTGCCGAATGACATTCATTGACTACCCAGTCGGATATCCCCATAACAAATTTGTTCATCTTGGCCCTAGAGTCTGCCACTAAGGTTTGAGCATATTTAGACAATTGGGTGAACTTAAGGTTATACTGCTTCGCACTCATACCTCCTTGGCGAAGGTTGATGAATTCTTGCATCTTTCTCTCCCTCAACTCTAGGGGGAAAAACCTATCAAGGAAGGCCGACCTGAACACTCCCCAATCAACCGGGCCTGCTACCACAGTTCTATCATCCTTCCATTGCTCATACCATACTTGAGCTACATCTTTCAATTGGTAGGCAGCTAATTCCGCCTTCTCTTGTGGAGACACACCCATTGCATCAAGTACCTTAAACACTTCGTCAATAAACCCTTGTTGGTCTTCATCTACTTTGGAGCCATAAAATGTAGGGGGATTCATTCTTGTGAAATCCCTAATCCTTGAAGCAGTTGTACTTATATTGGGGTACTTGAACTCTAGTATCCCTAGTCACTTGAGTCGCTAAAGCATGAGTCAATGTTTGGAGAACCGACCTTATCTCCACATTTTTCTTAGCCCCTTTATCATTAAGAGCTTGAGGAACTTAAGGCCCTTGAGGACCTTGGCGAGGAACTCCGTCATTAGCAATCTCATCTTCCACTCTTCTTGTGGCCGCCCTTCTTGTAGTATTCCTATATGCACAAGAAAAGGGTTAGGAAAAGGACTTCATAGAGTTAAAACTCTAAGGCACGACTAAGGAGTATTGAAAGAAGTGAAAGTTCATATACATGTTATAGCCTCTCATTCATAAGTGTTGCGCGCTTCACACTCATGAACAAGACTCTACTAGACGTGGTTCATCAGACATCATCCTAGAATCATTCTATAACCTTGTGCTCTGATTACCAAATTTGTCACGACTCTAGGTTACCCCCTAGGAGTAACATGGTGTACTTGACCCCGAAGGGGTCTCATACAAGCCCTTAGCATAATCATAACATAAAGACATAAAATAATTGCGGAAAATTTAAAACTTATACAATCAAAGTCAAATTTCTTTACATAAACAAAAATAAGAATCTAGACTTGTCTCAATCACCATATAGTAGAATATAGAGTAAAAATAGGGTCAAAAGCCCTTTACATCAGTAAAGTCTCAAAATAGGAAAGTACAATAAAACTAGAAATGAGTAATCCGTCCTCGAACATATGGACTCACCAAGCTTAGGGAATAGTCAACCCAAGCTTCACTTGAAAGGAGAAATGCGTATCAAAGACCGGAACCTACACTCATAGAATGTAGAAAATATCGGTTAGCACAATTAATGTACTAAGTATGGAAGCCATGCACAAAATCCTTAAAACATGCATAAAAGGGACATTTAGTTGATATCATGCCTTTATCAAGTTTAAAAACCATAATGCGCATTCATGAAGGAACATAAGTCAATCCAACACATAAGGAACCCAAAGCCACACTAGTGCAATGCAAAGGTAAGGTCCCATAACCCTACCAAATGCTAAGTATCACATTTAGGCCACCAACAAGATACATATCTTACTTTTACCTTGTCCATAACCAACATACATAAGTAAGGAGTCATTCATGTTCATAGCTTGTAACATGTAAAGTCAACCTTAGCATTCATACATATCTTTCATACATAATCCATAAGTCATCATAACATAAGAGAACCTCACCATAACCCCTCTTAAAGCCTACTTGTGCAATGCATAAGTGAAGTCCCATATCCTCACTCATACTAAATAGTACCTCGCAAGAAGTCATAATTAAAATCCATGTTCTTATCATAGTTCGTATTCATATCATATAGGGAAGTTTAGCCTTAACCTACACAGACCATGTGAGCTACATGGAATCCGGTGTTCTACCCCCACACCGAAAAGAGGTGTCCTACTTGCCTAAAGTAGAACTTTCATAATAGCTTTTAAGTGGATCCACTAGCTAAAGACCTATGTGGGCACATAGTGATGGGATATGGAGATTGTTGCTAGAAACTCGGACTACTAGCGTAAAAGGTTTCCATCCGATGAGACAACATACATTGGGAAGCCGGACTTTCTAAACGTAAAAACGTCCATCTCATTTTCATATCCACTCGGTGCTAAGCATAATTCCCTTTAAAGGTTATGTTAAGTCTTTACTTAGATTCATATTCATAAGAGAATGCACTAGGCATTCAAGACAGCATAATATCATAAAATCTCAAAGATTTATTTGGTGAGAATGTCCTTTCACCCTTTGAACCACCAACATCTGAGTAAACCTTTCACATCTTATCAATAGTGTGTTCATGAGTATGGCCTTTCAATCAACACAACAAGCTTATCATAAATATACATACATACTTCATCCATAATCAAATGTAAAGGCATAGGGAAGAAGGATCTTGCATCAATATCACAATTACACAATAGTCATAGGATCATCACTATCTAAGTGAATCGCATATTCATATACAATCTTCATCAACATATATAAACCCTAACAAATTTCTGCTCATGGCCATGAATCAAGATCAACCCTAACTTCTAGAATTTACACATTAGATAGACGGATATCATGATTCAACAACTTAAACAATGTAAACATAATCAATTGCCAATCTCTCATCATCAATCAAGCCATACATAGTTCACAACTTAAGAAGAAGGGGAAATCATGTGTCCAAGGGAGATTTTCATCATAAAACATCAATACTCCAACATTCCAATCATAAATCATCATAATCAACCAAAATAAACTATAATTAAACAATGTAAAACGTTATTGTAGAAGATTCTAGTTAGAGATTAAATACCCTAGGTTTGGGGGATTTGGAATCTTGAAAGCATAATTTGAAAGGGATCCTTAGGTGATAGCTAACCAAGGATGAAAAGCATCCATACCTCAATTAATAATCTCCACGAAATTTGGGGAAGAACCTTGAGAATCTACAAGCCCTAGTTCCAATGGTTTCTTCTTCTTCCTTCAATTTAGAGAGAAAAATTTTGAAAGAAGAGGGAGTTTTTTTATTTCAATTGGGTGTTTGTGAATAATACCAAGTCTTATGAAATTTGACTTACAAACAATATATATACTTCCCTTAAAAATACCCAAAACTCCCCCACTTAATTTGACTAAAAAGGAAATTACTCAAAGAACCCTCATTTAAATGCCCCCGTCAGGGATCGCGACCTACCTTCACGAGCCGTGGTGTGGACCACGACCCGTGGTCCCCCTCGTGAAGTTTAGGGAAGTAGCTACCTTTTGGTGGCATGAGGAACATGAGCCCAAGGCATCACCACAAGGGGTTCCACGAGCCATGGTTAAGATAACGAGCCGTGGCCAAAACCAGGAGCCGCGGTCCCTTTCATTGTCCTTTAGGTGGTAGCCTCCCCACTTGAGGCCCTTTGCTCATTGCCTAAGGCAACTCCACAAGCACCTCCCATGGTTGTGATCATGACTACGGGCTATGGTGATGGCCGTGGAAGTTGAGGCAGTAGCTAGGGAAAATGGTGGCCACATTTTAATGGCCAAGGAGGTTTCACAACAAACTTCACGAGCCGTGGAGTAGACCACGACTCGTGGTCCCCATCGTGAAGGTGGGGCAGTGTGCTCCTAGCTAGGGTCAGCCTTGGCCTTTGGCCTTGGCTTGGCCCCTTCGCCTTGGCTCTTTCCCCTTGATCTTGACTCAATAAACCTCATTTCAACCCTAAATGACTTACTAAAAGTTTGGGGAGTCATTTTATGATTTTTAACCTTACGTTTAGGCTCTAGTTTAACCTACCATTTTCTGGGGTGTTACATTATCTCCCCCTTGGGAATATTCGTCCTCGAATGACAATCTAGACACCCTTCAAAATTAAAGACTCAAGACTTGCAGCCTATCATGCATGCAACAAAACAACAATGCACAACTTATATGAGGAAACATCAACTCCATCTCAAGGTATAAACAATGCAATCACAATGAAGTAGGAACCGCATCCACAACCCAATATGCACAAAACTCATCATTTCATATCATTTTAGGAGGAACTACCTTCTCCATCTCAAACAAGATCAACACAACAATAAGGAGCCAATATGTCATATCATCAAAACATAACTAAGCATGTCCATCAATTCACCTCATGAAACCAAATATGCAATCATCATACTAAAATGCAAATCATCATGAGGGTCATATAAATCATGAAAACTCAATATATGCTAACATGAATTCTCACAAGAACATGCACAACATAAGGAAATCATAAAGAAAAGTCATAGCACATATGGCTTCCAAAACACCAACACAAGAAAACTACTTACCTCAAGTTTGGATAGGAGTAGAAGGAAAAGGATGAGGATAACGGAGCTTCATATCGGTCTCGCCTCCCATGTTGCACCCTCAACTAAGTGATTCATCCATAAGAGTTTAACGGAAACTACCTCTTTGTTTCTTAACCTTTTTACTTACCGGTCCAAAATCTGTAACCGGACCTCTTCATAAGAAAGGTTCTCATTAACTGCTAAACCCTCTAACGGAAGGATGGATACCGGATCACCAATGCACTTCTTAATCATGGAAACATGAAACACCGGCTGAACCGGAGCCAACTCATTTGGTAAGTCTAATTCATAGGCAACTTTCCCAATACGATTCAATATTTGATAAGGGCCCACATACCGAGAACTAAGCTTCCCCTTTTTACCAAACCTCATCACACCTTTCATAGGTGAGATTTTCAAGTAGATGGATACCGGATCATCAATGCACTTCTTAAGCATGGAAACATGAAACATCGGGTGAAACGAAGCCAACTCATTTAGTAAGTCTAATTCATAGGTAACTTTCACAATACACTTCAAAATTTGATAAGGGCCCACATACCAGGGACTAAGCTTCCCCTTTTTACCAAACCTCATCACACCTTTCATAGGTGAGATTTTCAAGTAGACCCAATCACCAATCTCAAATTCTAGATCCCTCTTTCTAACATCGGCATATGACTTTTGCCGACTTTGGGCCATCTTCAACCTCTCTCTAATGAGTCGAACTTTTTCAATGGCCTCATAAACTAGTTCGGGACCAATTAGAGAAAATTCACCTACTTCAAACCAACCAACTAGAGACCTACACCTCCTACCATAAAGGGCTTCAAACGGAGCCATGGCAATGCTTGAGTGGTAACTATTGTTGTAGGCAAACTGAATAAATGGGAGATGGTCATCCCAATTACCCTTGATATCTATCACACATGTCCTCAACATGTCCTCTAAGTTTTGAATTGTGCGTTCCGCTTGACCATCCGTTTGAGGGTGGAAACCGATACCGAGTTTAACATTGGTACCAAGTCCTTTTTGGAATGCCTTCCAAAAATGTGAAGTAAATTGAGTACCCCTATCCGAAATGATAGATGAGAGGACCCCATGAAACTTCACTATCTCATTGATGTACAACTTGGTATAGCCTTCTGCCGAAAATAAAGTCTTGATCGGAATAAAGTGGGCTGATTTTGTCATCCTATCAACAATGACCCAAATAGAATCATGTTGCCTTCGAGTACGAGGCAATCCCACAATAAAATCCATATTCACATCCTCCCACTTCAAAGTGGGAATATATATTTCTTGGGACAACCCTCTGAGCCTTTGATGCTCGGCCTTAACTTGTTGGCAATTCGGACACTTGGCTATAAAACCCGCTATATCCTTATTCATACCATTCCACCAATAGACTTTTCGTAGGTCACGGTACATCTTGGTGGCTCCCTAATGAATAAAATACCACGAACCATGAGCCTCTTCTAAAATTTACTCCCTTAAGCCATCAACATCCGGAACACATTATCTACCTTGGTACCTAAGCACCTCTACTCCCCCTTTGGGAGAAAGCCTCAATGGACTTATTGAGAGTCGATTCTTTCAACTCCATTAATATGGGATCAAGGTGTTTCTTAGACTTCACATCAACCATAAAGGACGATTCAGAACTATTATTCACCATAATTCTACCCTTGGTGGAATCCACTAGTTGGACACCTAACCGAGCCAGCCTATGCACATCACGAACCAATTCCTTTTTCTCCTCTTCTACATGAGCCACACTACCCATGGACAATCTACTTAGGGCATCCGCAACTACATTAGGTTTGCCGGGGTGGTAAAGGACACTCATGTCATAATCCTTCAAAAGCTCTAACCACCTTCTTTGTCGAAGATTCAAGTCTTTTTGGCTAAACATATATTGAAGACTTTTGTGGTCGGTAAATACATCTACATGGACCCCATATAAGTAATGTCTCCATATTTTCAAAGCAAATACAACCACCGCTAATTCAACGTCATGAGTCGAATAATACTTCTCATGGACCTTGAGTTGCCTTGAAGCATAGGCAATCACTTTTCCATGTTGCATAGGGACACATCCTAAACTCACTTGAGAAGTGTCACAATATACCACAAACCCATCGGTACCCTCCGGTAAGGTCAACACCAAAGTGGATGTAATCTATCTTTCAACTCATGGATGCTTTTGTCACAAGCCTCCGACCACACAAAGTTAGCTTTCTATTGAGTCAAAGCCGTCAACGGAGAAACAATGGAGGAAAAACCCTCAACAAACCTCCTATGATTATCGGCCAAACCCAAGAAGCTTCTAATATCGATAGGAGATAGAGGTCTAGGCCAACTCTTGACCGCATCCGTCTTCTTAGGATCTACCTCAATACCCATACGCGACATAATATGACCAAGGAAGGCAACCGATCTTTGCTAAAACTCACACTTGCTAAACTTTGCATACAATTGGTGGTCTTTAAGGACTTACAATACTATCCTCAAATGATCATTATGTTCACCCTCACTCCTTGAATAGATCAAAATATTATCAATAAAAATGATCACAAATTAATCAAGATATTTCCTAAATACCCTATTCATTAGGTCCATGAATGCCGCTGGGGCATTTGTTATCCCAAAAGACATAACCACAAATTCGTAGTGATCGTACCGGGTCCTAAAGGCCGTCTTAGGAATGTCACACCCTCTTACCCTTAGTTGATGGTAACCCAAACGAAGATCTATTTTGGAGAAATGGTTAGCCCCTTGGAGATGATCAAACAAATAGTTAATCCTAGGAAGAAGATACTTTTTCGTTATAGTAAACTTGTTCAATTGGCGGTAATCAATACACATCCTAAGGGACCCATCATTCTTCTTCACAAACAATACCGGAGCACCCCATGGAGAGATGCTTGGTAGAATAAAACCCTTGTCTAACAAGTCCTTAAGTTGCTCCTTGAACTCTTTCAATTCCGCCAGAGCCATTCTATAGGGAGGGATATATATGGGTTGTGTATCAGGAAAAAGATCAATGCCAAAGTGTATTTCCCGTTCAGGAGAAATGTGGGGCAACTCATCGGGAAAGACTTTCGAAAACTCACTCACCATGAGGACCGACTCTAAAGAAGGGACCTTGGACTCAACATCCATAACCCTAACAATGTGATACATGCACCCCTTGGAGATCATTTTTCTAGCTTTTACACATGAAATAAATTGACCTTTAGGAATAGAATTCCCCCCTTTCCACTCTAAAATTGGCTCTTTTGGAAATTGAAATTTGACCGCATGAGTCCTACAATCTACTGAAGCATAACATGCATGCAACCAATCCGTGCCCAAAATTACATCAAAATCAAGCATGTCTAATTCTACCTAATCAACCAAAGTGACTTTATGAGACAAAGAAATAGGACAACTCCTATAGACTCTTTTTGCTACTACCGAGTAACCAATCAGAGTAGACACTGAAAAAGGTTCTACTAACTCTTCGGGGAGCACTTCAAATTTCATAGCCACAAAAGGTGTAACAAAAGATAAAGTGGCACCGAGGTCTATTAATGCATAAGCATCAATGGAAAACACTTGCAACATACCCATAACAACATTTGGGGAGCTCTCTTGGTCACCTCGGGATTGAAGAGCATAGAAGTGGTTCAACTTAGAAGCATCAGAATTTGAGCCACTAGGAGGGACTTGCTTGCCGTCTCTCCCTTGAACCTTTAGCTTGGGAAAATCTCTCTTCATATGACCGCTCTTCCCACAACTAAACCAACCATCCGTGTCAAATAAGCACTTGCCATCGTGCTTCTTGCCACACTTTGCACAACTAAGTCTTTCAACATAAGAGCTACCACTATTACCTGCTTGTGGCTTAAGGTTACACACCCTATCTTTGTTGACCTTTCGAGTGCTAGAGGAGCCTTGGCTGGAAAACCTCTTCTTGAACCTTGGTTTACCTTGAACCTCAAATCTACCCATGGAAGAATTTCCATCATCTGTCCATGCCCTCTTCACTTCTCTATTCACTTGCTTGAGCTTTTGTTCCTCAATTTTCTCGGTATGAACCATAAGACATGAAATATTCATACTTGGAATGAGCATTGACGAACGACATCCATTGATAACCAAGTCGGATATCCCCATAACAAATTTGATCATCTTGGCCCTAGAGTCCACCACTAAGGTTTGAGCAAATTTAGACAATTGGGTGAACTTAAGGCTATACTCCTTCACACTCATACCTTCTTGGCGAAGGTTGATGAATTCTTGCATCTTTCTCTCCCTCAACTCTAGGAGGAAAAACCTATTAAGAAAGGCCGACTTGAACACTCCCTAATCAACCGGGCCCGCTCCCACAGTTCTCTCATCCTTCCATTGCTCATACCATACTTGAGCCATATCTTTCAATTGGTAGGCGGCTAATTTCGCCTTCTCTTGTGGGGACACACCCATAGCATCAAGCACCTTAAAAACTTTGTTAATAAACCCTTGTTGGTCTTCATCCAATTTGGAGCCATAGAATGTAGGGGGATTCATTCTTGTGAATACCCTAATCCTTGAAGTAATTGTACTTGCATTGGGGTTCACTTGAACTCTAGCATTCCTAGTCACTTGAGTCGCTAAAACATGAGTCAATGTTTGGAGAGACAACCTTATCTCTACATTTGTCATATCCCCTTCATCATTAGGAGCTTGAGGCCCTTGAGGACCTTGAAGAGGAACTCCCTCATTAGCAATCTCCTCTTCCACTGTTCTTGCGGCCGCCCTTCTTGTCACGACCCGGGATCACCCCCTAGTCGTAACCGGCGTACTCGACCTCGAAGAGGTCTAATACAAGCCTCTTAGCATTCATTCATCGCATAGACACTAAAACCATAAGGAATTAAAAACTTTCTTTACCAAGAAAACATTT
>JAJOOR010024374.1:0-14849 GCA_036250505.1 Solanum acaule | reverse complement strand
CCAACAATTCAATCCATCCTGAAGTGGCTAATGATACAGTTCAGTGCACGAAGCATCTTGTGTTTTATGTGGGTTTGGGAAAGGACTGACTGTATGCAAGGGGTGCAATGTGGTTAGTACATCTTAATCCTTCAAGTAATAAGTCTAGCTCTGAGTATTTGATTAAGCTGTTGCCTATATTTTTTTAATTTTTTTTTTTTAGTTTTCTATCTTATGTTTTGTGTTTGTTTTGAAGTTCAACTAATTTGGATTTACGCTTAAAAGTCCCACAAAGTGTAAGGTGACTCCATATCTGGACTCGAACGTAAGACTCCTTTTGATTTTACCATAACCTTTGGTGTGATGAATAACTTTGCAATTAAATTTTGCTCTTTTTGTTTTCATGGAAGGAAAATATATCGCTCTTTTTGGAAGGAACTATACTAAATAATTCCCCACATAAAATTGAATGAAGAGAGCATATATTGTGGGATCGTTTGGTTAGGAAAGAAGTTATTTTGAGATTATAATATGATGATCAAATAAAGTTGAAATTATTTGGTGAATTGATTTTTAGTTGTCTAAATATGGGATATGTTTTGGATATTAATATAATACATGTGTTTGGTGTATACTAGATAAGTAGATTTTTTATTTTTTATTTCCAATATAAACCTTGAATTTTTTAAAAGACTTTGGGGGAAGAGCCTTGAAAAAGGGCATCTTTATCATTGTAGTGTTTTATCTCGGGATTAAGTTATCTCAAAATTATTACTCCATTCTCAATATGGAATAAAACAATACCACAATTATGACATAAATGAACACCGAAATTATTATCACTTATCTCTCCTACCAAACGAGCAAGGCCGGCTCTTGCCTTTGTAAAATAAGGCTTATGTCTTAGGCCTTCAAATTTTAGGGGCCTCAAATTATTATCAAGAATAAATTATGTGTTAAATTTTTATAGAAAAAATTGATTAATTATGATAAAAAGTATAGTATTTTATTCACTTTAACATCTTTTATACTTTGTTAAAAATAATAGTAATTAATAGTGAAAAGTGTTGAACAAAGTAAATTATAATTTTTTTTATTTCTTTTTAAATTTTAGTTTCAAACATTACAATAAGCATATTAAATTGGTGTATATCAAATCATCAACTTCTTGAATCAGATTCTATGATTCTAACTCTTATCTTTATTTAATATTTGTCAACTTATTACTTATAAAATTATGTTAACAATTCATATAATAATTACCTCACTGAAATGATGTTTTTCAATGTTGAGTTGATATAATCTTACCTAAAATCAATAACTGAAAAAACAATATTAAATACTAATAAATTTCATCTATATAGTGTAAGAAAAATAAATTTTGAATAAACATGTATACAAAGTTTATTTATATTTTAGACCTCAAATTAAAATTTTGCTTTAGACCCCCAATTACATTGAGCCACCCCTCCAAACGAGCTCGAAAACCAAAATAACCCCCCACTGCCATCATGTAGATATCTTTTTCCTCATATTTTGTAATTGAAAGGGTAGATTTTGTTAGGAGCCATCAATGAGTGGCCTAACCTCTGACCAATGGTTGTTGTCTCTTCATGAAAGACAAAGACAATCACACTTTGTAGCCCTATGCTGATGTACTGAAAAGAAACTTTTGAAGCTCGATAAATTTAAATTTATGTTTAGAAAGCTTTACTTTGAGAGTAAAAACACTTAAAGTAAAAACGATCTTATTTTCAGAATTCGACCTCGAGAAATCTGATTGAAAACAAGTGATACTTCTCACCTCATCACAATCTTTAGTGGTGATCCTATATCTCACTATAAATATGATATCTTTTTTTTCTTCTCATTTAGTGTTCGATATTTCCTTTAACACTCGATTGATCTGAATTCACATTGAAATGTCCTATTATGGGAATAAAACGTTCTCAAGCAATTACATTCATGAATTTAGATTCAACACCTCTAATTACGAAAATCTTTGATGACAGTCTCAAATCTCAATATATAGTACTATATAATTGCACTCTTCACCAACAAACAAGTGATAATATTGTGTTTAACATTATCATTTTTTATCTTTTTTTTAAAAAACTTGGGCTAAATTCATTTATAACCATTCCCACCACAACACCTTTCTAGGCTTTTCAACCAACCATTTTGACATAAAAAGTGGCTATCTTCCAAATCCATTTGACATAAAAGTGGCTTAGAAAAAGGTCATGGTATTGGGTCCCAAAACAAGAGCCTAAAGAAACCACTTCCCCAAATTGCTACATAACAGAGTTACTTCTTCACATAATCACATGTATATCATTGCTAATCAAAGGACCACTTTTTTGTTTTTTGTTGGTTGTTGATAAAAGAAAAAAAAAACATATTTAGCTTGAAAAGGAGAGAATACAACAAGGCCAAAAATGTTCCATAATGTAATGATGATATGTCTGTAATGCATTATATATCTTTGAATAAGTCTCATTCTTTTACTCTTTTTTGAAAGTCGATGATTATTCGTAGTTATTATCTTTGATACCAAAAAAGAGTTCAAACATAATGCTTTATTCAATCCTAATTAATCCTGATTCGATATTATAAGAATATTGATTTTTACTCATACTTGATTCCATCCATAAATTGATTATTCCAATATTTAGATATGTGAAGATGCAACAAGATGCCAATCCTCAATTTACACTAAAAAGTTTCAATCTTTCATAGATTAGAACATCTTATATTTTAGATAGGATAGTAGTGAGACAAATAAGACAACATGAAATACAAAAAGAAAATTAACATAACATTGCTATAACATAACATTGCAACTACATTTTTTACAAAAATTTACATTAGGTTAGGTAAAACATAAGAAAAAGTAAACTTCAAAAGGATTCTAAATATAGAACATCTTCTCCATCTTCCCCAACTAATCTGGATTCGCGCCATATAAACACGACTAATTCAGATTTCGCCTTGTGTTCAGAAGGGCTCCATTTTCCCTCATTGGTATCTGTGCTCAATGTCAATCCAAGATTTCATCAAACAAAGGTTTCTTAATTCTTGGTAGATAGTTTCTTGAGGAACTCATAAGTAGTGATCATAGTTATTGCAGACATGGACATTGATGCCCATCTTGGACCCAATCCTCTATAACAAGCACTAAATCCACCTTCCTTCACTAAATTCTTCACTGTTTGTAAAACTGTTGGTGTTCTCCTACTACTACTACTACTACTACAACAATCATCATCTAATACTTGTAATCTCGTTTTCACGGTGTCGAGTGGCATTGTCACTAATGCAGACACTCCACTAGCCATAGCTGCACTCACTCCTTGAACTGCAAGCATTGCCTTCCCATCTGGCTTATAACCGCCCTCGGTGTCTTTCTTGCAACAATAGCAACCAATTGAGCCCCAAACCAATCTATGAGCTATAGAGTATGAACCCCACCACACTGCATTTGAAGGTGCATAAGTCAGTATTGAAATACCAAATCCTCTATACAATCCCCTCAAACCATCACTACAAATAATCTTCCTAAACGCATCGATCCCACCGTTATAACACTTCAATCCAACAACACCACAGCTAGAATTTCCACTTCCTTGAACCATCAACCTCTGACTCACAACATCAATTGGTGTCCACACCAATTGAGCTGCCATAGCCGCGCTTAGCCCAGCAGCAGCACTAGCAATAGTCGAAGACGATGCCTCAGAGAATCCCAACTGAACAGTTGCAGTTCCAACACTACTTTTAGTCACTTCAAGTGCCCCCATGTAAAGTGCCCTAGCAGGAATAGTCCCTGTTAGAGAAGTACCAAATCCTCTATAAAATCCTCTATACCCTTCATTCCTCAATATAGATCCTGCCATTTTTAGACATGGAATTTGACTACTCATAACTTGCTGCCTAGTTTTCAACACTACAATTGGGTAAAGTGCACCTGAAACACCAGAAAAAAGCGCAGCTCCCAAGAAAAAAAACTTAGATTTGTCAAGCATCTCCCAATTTATATCTGCAGGTAGATGTATTTTTGAACCTGAACCATCCTCCTCCATGCTCACACTCATTTTCCACCACTTCCCAAATCAGCAAAAATTTCAAAATCAGCAAAAAAAAAAAAATCTTTATCTCAAATCCACTAACAATAAACTCCCTTCAAATCAAATATCCCCCAAATCACCACTCAATCAAGAACAGACAAACAAAACCGCCATGAACGTAAAATCAAGAAGAGATCAAGCAAACAAAAAACAGAAACAAAACAAAAACTAAAACCAACCCTTATACTCACTTCCCAAGATCTCAAATGGGTCAAGCTCAGATCAACAAAAAGCTACACATACATACAAAATTCACAATGTATACACTATATCATCTATCTATCTATTTACTGTATCATTTTTTGTGTTTTCTTTTTCTGTTTGTAGATGCAAGATTTGAGAGCTAAAACTGAATCAACATAAACTGAAACTCAACCCCATCAAAGAGTTTTTGAGAATTGTGAAAAAGTTTCGATATGTTATAGTGACAGTGAAGAGGTGGGTGGCGGAACAATGGAGAAATGAAAGTAAAAAGAAGAGAGGGTTATGGATTTCATAAAAACTGAGGGTTTTATTTTTGGATATGGACACGTGTCAGTCAACATCTGAAAATATACTTACCATAACCCTCACACTCTTATCATGGGTCTATAGTCCTGTCTTGATAAATACTTATCTGCATCGAGATATTATATCATATGATATAAAATTTATCGTAGATATAAGTGATATAATAGGATATACTAATTTGCATGTATTATGTGTCTATTAGTTTGATCTAAAAATTGGATAACATCTCAGTAAGTGTTTATCTATATCAAGTTGATATCAAAATATTTAAACTTATCGTTGGTAAGTAATATAGTAAGATATAATTTACACGTATTACACACATATTAGCTTGATCTAAAACTAGGATAATATCTCAGTAAGTGTTTATCTATATCGAGTTGATATCAAATTATATAAAAATTATCGTTGGTAAGTAATATAATAGGATATAATTTACACATATTATGTATCTATTAGTTTGATTTAAAAATTGGATAACATTCAGTACTTATCTTTATCAAGTTGATATCAAATTATCTAAATTTGTCGTTGGTAAGTAGTCTAGTAGGATATAATTTACACATATTATGTTTCTATTAGCTTGATCTAAAAACTGGATAACATCTCAGTAAGTACTTATATGTATCAAGTTGATATCAAATTATCTAAATTTATCGTTGGTAAGTAGTATAATAGGATATAATTTACATGTAATATGTTTCTATTAGCTTGATCTAAAATTGGATAATATCTTAGTAAGTACTTATATGTATCAAGTTGATATCAAATTATCTAAATTTATCGTTGGTAAGTAATATAATAGGATATAATTTACACGTATTATGTATCTTTTAACTTGATCTAAAAATTGGATAATATCCCAGTAAGTATTTATCTGTATCAAGTTGATATCAAATTATCTAAATTTATTGTTGGTAAATAATATAATAGGATATAATTTACACGTATTATGTATCTATTAGCTTGATCTAAAAATTGAATAACATCTCAGTAAGTACTTATATGTATCAGGTTGATATCAAATTATTTAAATGTGTCGTTGGTAAGTAATATAATAGGATATAATTTACACATACTATGTATCTATTAGCTTGATCCAAAAATTGGATAATATCTTGATAAAAAAGTTTCCGTATCGAATTGATATCAAATTATATTAATTTTATCGTGAATAAGAAATATGACGGGGTTACATATAGTACGTATATTTTAGCTTGATCCAAAAATATTAACTCGATAAATATTTATCAGTAATGAGTTTAAATCAAATTATTATCATGAGTATATAATAAAATAGAATGTATTATATATCTATTAGCTTGATCCAAAAATTGGATTTGAATTAAGGTTTTATCATTGTGTTTGTTATATTTGAATTTAAACATATATTTCTAAGATTAATTATAAGTTTGTTTAGTAATTTTTAAAAGTTAAAAAATTATTTATAAGAAATAATTATTTAAAATGTTTTGACAGTTTGATCAAGCTTTTAAGAAAAATAATTCTGTGTGTTGATAGAATAAAACTTTTCAAAGACCAAAGAAACAGAGCTTTAAGAAAATATCTTCTCTTTTTGAATTTGTCACATCACATTAATCAGGGTGAAAGGTTGCCCTCTCTTCTTTTTCTAATATGAAACTTGAAATATCAGAAAAAATTGACTCTACCTAGTTTGATCGCTCCGTACAATTGCACTTTAAAAAATAAAAATTTTTATCGTAATTTGACGACCTGTCTTAACTCAAAAAATTTAATCTTTTGATAAGAAGCTGAAAGCGTACCTTCATTTTCATTTGGTATAATAAGTCAACGAGTTTTTATGAGAGATTTTTCAAAAATTTTAAATTGCAAAATAAAATTAAAGGATATTTTAATATATATTTTACATACTTTTAATATAAAATTATAAAAAATTAGAAAACATGTTTTATTTAAACTTCGTACCTAGTTTAACTAGAATAATAAATTAAAACAGAAGAAATAATATTTTATTATATTAAATATTATAGTAATAAAAAGAGAGTTTAATTTGTGTGGGAGTGTGTGCAATAATAATTGACAAAGGGGTATTGAGATTGGTCCAGTTAGGATAAGGGGTGCTCTTGTTGATTGCATAAACTGTGGGTAAACAGGTGGCTAACACCAGTGGGCTGCCTCACCACTTTTCCCGTCCCCATATGCCTGTTGGTAGCCCCTTATCATCCTCTTCCGTTTTTTTTTATTTTTCATCCGGTGTTGGGATTGAAATTTTTCATTACAGATAAAATGCTTTTGAATAAAGATGATTTCTTATTTGAAGAGATTCAAATTCGAGACCTCGAGTTAAGAATGAAGAAGTATTTACTACTCTACCACAACTCTTATTGGACACTTATTATCATTTTTTGTTTTTTCACTTGGTGTTAGGTTCGGAAAATTCCATATTAGGAGTATAAATGTTTTTTTTTGGTTTCTCATTTAGTGTCTGATACCCATATTGGAACCCGACTAATTCGGATTCACGCCGAAAAGTCCCACATTAAAGCGAAAATGCCCGTAAAGGTGATTTCTTATCTTAAGAGATTCAAATTCGAGACCATGAGTTAAAGAATTAAGAAGTATTTACTACTCTACCACAACTCTTATTGGTCCCTTATTGTCCTTTTTTGTTTTTTTGCACGGTGTTAGGATCTAAAAATTCCATATTAGGGGTATAATTTTATTTTATTTTTGATTTTTCACCTGGTAATCGGTACTCATATTGGAGTCCGACTAAATCTGGATTTACATCAGAAAATTCCATATTGGGAGGTGAATCGCTTGCACTCACTAATAAAGACGATTTCGTACCCAAGAAGACTCAATCATGAAACCTCTGGCTAAGGATGAAGAACACTCTTTCTTATTAATGTAAAATTACTATTTGTGTAGACTTTAGATATGTTTTTTTATTGCTCGAGAATGTGAGATTTTTTTTTCTTTTCAAAGAATTTTTATTATATTCCTCGTCACTTCTCCATTCGCTTAATGGAAAATCAAGAACTTCTTGGGGTTATCATGGAATTATTTGTTCATAATTTATGGTCAAAATACATATTAATTTTCTTTATTCACATGCTAATATTCCACATGTTCCTAGGTGGAATTTCATTATGTTCATTAGGACTACATGGTATAGATTGTTTACCAAAGAACATATTGTTTCAATTGTATATTTCTAAAAATATTTATCTATAATCTAAACAATATATGAAGTGGAGGTGGGAGGTAAAGGGTGTGGATAGTGGGAAATGGGGGCTACGAGGATGAAGATGATGTTTGTTGGTGGATAGGACACAATTAGGATAGAATGTCATCACTAGTGAAACTTGTTTCATCAGAAAAATCATTTTCCTCATTTTTCTAGAGAGAATATTTTTATCTATATCGATCAACCACATATGTAATGTTTGTTTTGGTACAATAATGATTTTAGAGGTATGGTGGTGCTTTTGAACTTTTGACTTTATTTGCTTTATTACACACTTGTTTATAAGAAAATAAACTAACGGTTAGAAATTCAAGATTGCTCATTTTAAAGATTATTTAATATAATTTAGCGCTCTTTATCTATTGGCTAGCCAACCAGACTATAATTGGGCCAAATGCAGGCCCATAGTCCTAACCCAATAAAATGTGATATAGGCCCACAAGAAGCAATTGCCTTTTTACATGCAACTTGCAAGACAATCAGAGTTATGTCATCTCCTTGGGCCAACCAATCTAAATCTTCTCTATTATGTCACCTATTTTACCAATTAACAACACAAATTAATCAAAAGTAAAATTTCATTTGTTTTTCTAATCACATACCCTAATAATAGAAAAGATTATTATGAAGTTTTTCAATATTATTTATCGAAAAAAAATCTTATTTCAAAAATTAAAATTTAGGCATAATACATAAATATGTTCTTTAACTTAATCTCATTTTACATTTATGCCCTTTAATTTTGAGTGTGTACAAGTAGACACTTAAATTTGTATAAGGTTAAACAAATAGACAAACGTCCTACATGTATTTTATGTCATATAAAATTCATGTGTCTACTTGTTCAGTTTTATATAAGTAAGTATTTTTTTGTGCACATTCAAAATTAAAGGGCATATATAGGAGACTAAGTTAAATGACATGTTTCTGTATTATGGTTAAAATATAAGATATCTGATTAGGAATGAATGTTCACTTTTTATCTTTAGATAAAAGCATTTAATTGGTGCATTTTAGATAAATAAAAACATTCAATTGGTGCATTATTTTTGTATAGTTGAATAATGGACCATACACCATAGAGTGAGGGTCACTATAGAAGTCAATTAATTTTTGTTCACAAAAGACAAAAGGGAGCGTGGTGTGTGGGCATTGAATTGGAGAGTGGAAAGTGAAAAGTGAAAGAGAAAACATTTTAATTTGTGGTGATGCTTTAATGTGCTCTCTCAATTTGACATCTGTCCTTTTTTTTTTCTTAGCTATTTTTTTAATGTGTTTTTCTTTAAATTCTTATTTCATTTATTTTTTAGTAGTAATTTGTTTTTGAAGATTATAAATATATCAATAGAGTAAATTTTTAATGAAAAGAGATTATATCTTAAGACATAAATAAGGGTAAAATAGTAAAAAATATATAATTAATATATTATTAAAAAACGTATAAAAGATAAACACAGTAAATAATTTAAGATAAAAGAAAATAATGAGACTTTTGCTATTTCCTTTATATTGAGCGAAGATTTTTGTGTTATGATTTTTACAATTTAATGAAACTTTCGGATGTTTTTGGTTAACTTTTTTTCCTTCACAATACTTTTTAAATTTAAAAGTTAAATATTATTAAAGTATTTGATCAAAATTAAAAGTGTTCGGAAACTTAAAAGATCAATATTTGAAGAGAAATTTTAATAACTTAATTGATTGACTTATGACTAGCTGATTTTCATATTATCAATGAGAGTTGAATTTCCCACACATATTGTCGATGAGAGTTGAATTTTCCACGTTGTAATTCTATTGCTCCATTATTTTTTTTAAAACACCAATATTTGAGGGATTATTTTGAATAATATTTTTGTCACTTTCTCAATCCTGAACTGAAGATATAAAATAATTTATTAAAAATATTTTTAAAAAGGAAAGTCTCCACCATTTCTTTGTATTCTTGATTCTTTGATGCAATTCTATTGTCTTCAAGTTTAAGCAGATATCAATAAGTATAGAAGACTACAATTCTTGAAAAGAACTGGATAAGTTAGTGGCAATTTTACCTCATATGCTATTTTTTATGTGTTTTTTTTACATATTGGTGTCATCAATTGTTTGAAATTTTGAAGAGAAAAGGACTAGTTTTCAAAGAGGGGTTGTTATGAGTTGCCTCAGATCCAGGGTACTGAAGTTTTTATGAGAAAAAGGTACTTGCTTTACAGTGATTTCATGTGATTCTTGGAAGTTAGCTTTGCTTTTAACAGGTTAATTCACATGACCCTTTTCTTGTTACCTATCTTTCTTGTGTTTTAAGGATTAAAGATTTATGCCAAGTTTGGATTTTTGACTCATTACCTATTTGGGGTTTTAGTAATTGTGTGGATGTAAGGATCTTTTGTGGCTATAGTTGCTTGGTGGGTAGATAAGGAAGAGGGAAAGAAGAAAAAGTTGATTTTTTTGTAGTAAAAAAGGGTTCTTGCTGTTGTGGCTATTTTTGTGTTCTAGCTGTAGTTATTGGTGGGTAGATAAGGAAGAGGACAAAGAAGAAAAAACTAAGATTTTTGAAGGGAAAAAAAGGGTGCTTTCTGTTTTTTTTGTTAAACAGATCTGATTAGCAATTTCTGTTAAGTGTCCTGATTAATGGGGCGTGGCGAAATGTAAAAGAATGTTCTTTTACTAGTTGATTCTCTTAGGCAATGGAAAATGGTCTGTTGAAGCTCATGGTAAGATTATTAGTGATTCTAAAGAGAGGTGATGAATTAGTTTAACAATGAAAGGCATTGTAGTTTTAGAGTGGTTGATGGTTAGCTTTTACTGCGTTCAGTGTAGTTGTTTCGATGGAGGAGATGTATATGGTTGCAGTGCCATTTGTATTTGGTAGTTTGATCTGTCACAAACCAAGCATAGGAAGTCATATGGATGTAACTAGGATAAAATCGATGGATGATGCAACAAGCTTGTATTCTAATTCCGGGACTAAAACGTTGGCAGACACTGTTTCTGGTGGCAATGATGATTGTAGTTCTGCTGATTCGGAGAGCGACCTTAGTATTACAGCATCATCTGTGCCTGAAGAGAGCAGAAGTGAAGGGACTATGTCGCTTGATGTGATATCTGAAAATGAAAGCAACTGGATTGGTGGTGATGCTGTTGTTAGGGAAAGTGAGGATGATGATTCCTTATCACTGGAGGGTGATCAGATTCCCGATAATTCGTGTTCCCTGTCAGTGGTGAGCGATTGTAGTAGTTTATGCGCTGATGATTTTATAGGCTTTGAGATAGCGTCTGACATGGAAGGTCAGGATTTTGTGGATTCTCAGAAAAGCATCAGCCATGACGAACTTATTGGTAAGACTGGGGTTTTGGTTGAGTCAGATGTTGAGGATACTTTGACTAGACCCGTGGCAGTTCCGGTCAGACTTGAGGAGCAGATCACTGGTAAAGGTTTGAATGCAACAGTCAGCCGCAGTGTTTTTGAAGTGGACTACATACCCCTATGGGGATATACATCTATCTGTGGAAGGAGACCAGAAATGGAAGACGCATTCGCAACTGTTCCTAGATTCATGAAAATTCCTCTGCAGATGTTGATTGGTGATCGCGTGCTTGATGGACTGTCTAGACGCTTGAGTCATTTGACGACTCATTTCTTTGGAGTTTATGATGGACATGGTGGTTCTCAGGTCTCTGTCTCTCTTTCTGACTTTGGTTCATACAACTCCTTGTTACCTAAATATGAACAAAGATTAATTGATTCCTTTTTTTTTTCTCTTTCAGGTGGCAAATTACTGCCGAGACCGGATTCATGCTGTATTGGCTGAGGAGTTGGAAGCTTTTATGATGAATCTCAGTGATGAATGTATTAGACAAAGTTGCCAAGAGCTCTGGAATAGAGCCTTTACCAAATGTTTTCTTAAAGTTGATGCTGAGATTGGAGGGGGAGCTGGTCACGAGCCTGTTGCCCCAGAAACTGTAGGCTCCACAGCTGTTGTTGCCGTTGTTTGTTCATCTCATATTATAGTGGCAAACTGTGGTGATTCAAGGGCTGTTCTGTGTCGTGGGAAGGAACCCATGGCATTGTCAGTGGATCACAAAGTAAGCGAAACTTTGAACTAAACTTACTTCCATAGCAAATAAGTCCTGTGTAATCATTTTTCATTTCTGTTCTCTTTTTTCAGCCAAACCGAGAAGATGAATATAAAAGGATTGAAGCAGCTGGAGGGAAGGTGATACAGTGGAATGGCCATCGTGTTTTCGGTGTTCTTGCAATGTCTAGGTCTATTGGTATGGTTTCTCCTAGCTAACCTATTTTCTGGCATTTGCAAGATACTTTAGTTATCTATAGCTTATAACATACATCCCTATCTCTTTCATTAGCTACCTTTTAGAGGCTTGATCAGCAATTCTCATGTCGTAGTAGAATGATACATGCATTTGCAGTTGTCCCAATTACTAAATGAGGCAATGACGACAAGCCTTGTAGAGGTCTTGGATTAGATGATCACTGTTAAGCTTGATCGGATTATCACTGCAAGGCTTTTGGGCCATGTAGACAATCTGTCCCATACGGCTCAGGTTCATGCATTGGTCATAGGTATGGCATAACAATACTAGTCTGTTGGACCGTGTGATATCGGCCCTAGTGCGCCTAATGCTCCATAAAGACATTCTACACATTCTTGTACTTGTAGTTTGATATGTGAAGTAATCTGCGGGCAGCTTATGTGTTCTCTTGGGGCATTTATCAGTTGGACAGCGGTCATTATTTTTGTTAGTAAATAGGTCTTTTGTCTCTTTCTTTTAATCCGGTTATTGATTGCAGGAGATAAATACTTGAAGCCTTGGATAATTCCTGATCCAGAAGTAACGTTCATACCTCGAACCAAGGATGACGAATGCCTTATTCTTGCGAGTGATGGTTTATGGGATGTCATGACAAATGAAGAAGCTTGTGATATGGCTCGTAAACGTATACTTATGTGGCATAAAAAGTACGGTGCAACGCTCCCCGTGGAAAGAGGTGAAGGAATTGATCCAGCATCACAGGCAGCAGCAGAATGCTTGTCGAATCGAGCTCTTCAGAAGGGCAGCAAGGACAACATAACAGTGATTGTGGTGGACTTGAAAGCTCAAAGAAAGTTCAAAACCAAAACTTCAACACAATTGGCCTCATAATCTGCTGTTCTATTTATCGATTTACAGTATAGACTGAAGGCGACACACTTTAACTTCGCCTCAACTGGTAACTAAACACTCCAACTTTGAGGATGCACATCTAGGCACCTCAACTCGTCTAACCATGTCAGTTGACCTGTCCAACTTACAAAAATGATCATCTAGACACCTCCAAAATTTATGTGTCACATCAATATCGGTTGTTCACAACAACACAGTGGGGACGAGTTGAGGTGTCTAGATGTGTATTCTCAAAGTTGAAGTGTATAATTTTCCGTTGAGGCCAAGGTACGTCGTCTATTTATGTGTTACATTTTTTTACCTTGGGATAAATATAATGGCTATTATTGGAGTAGGTTTCTGTATGTATTTTAATACATGCTCCATTCTGTATGTAATTTTCTTTATTTAGCTATTTGAAGTAGCAAAAACTACTACATTATAATCAAATGTAATATGGTCATTATGCCTCCATAGTTAAAAGGCTCTATGTAGGTATTTTAATCTACTGTTTGACATCATGTCTTGTACTTTATGTGTGTCATATTTTAAAGGATAATACATAAATATCTCCTCGGAATTTTCAACTACACACCTAAACTCTGCGTTGGACTTATAAGTGTGTAGTTGATAATTTAGGGACAGGTCGAGAGGATATTTATGTGTTAACCTACATTTGAACATGCAAAATATGCAATCAAAAAGTTTGATCTAGTGGTCAATAAGATCAGAGGTATGAATACCCCGTGCACGTAGTGGAGTTGTAAATTACAATGTTTCTTGTTTGAGTAGGAATATTTCGTCTATTCGATAAGAATATAGATTTATTTTTCTAGTATACTAGTGAGATTCATTTGAAAGGTTAGAAATCAACAAAGCAAAGTTGACTTTATCTATTGAATTATGACTAGCTCTATTTTGATATTAAAATTTGATAGAGATGAAATTCGAGGCTTTTGATTATTTTATGTTTTATTTTGGACTCCACAATTTTTTTGTCTATATTTTTTATTGGATCTTTATTATAGACATTCTATTTTGCCTTGAAATGTCAACCCAACACAATAAGCATTGTTATGCGATCCAAAGGTCTCTAAGTGATCACGAACAAAGATGGAGAACGATATAATCAATTCAGATTATGGATATATGATATCATGTAATGATAGGAGAACAATACAATTTATCCAAACAATATATTCATTAGAACATACGGTACGATACAATATAACACAATACAATATGATACATTATGAAACAAAATGTAACAACCATCCAAACAGAGTGTAAGTGATCACGAGCAAAGACGTTTACATCCCCAAAGGGCTCTAGGTGATCACGGGCAAAGATGGAGAACGACACAATCTACTCAAATTATGAATATGTGACATTCGATAACGGCAGAGAACAATACAATCTATCCAAATATTATATTCATTAGAACAATACAATATAACACAATATAATACGATAGATTATGAAACGATGCGTAACAATCATCCAAACAAAGTGTAAGTGATATCACGAGCAAAGACGTTCCACATCCCCCAAAGGGCTCTAGATGATCACGAGCAAAAATGGAGAACAATACAATCTATCCAAATTATAGATATCTAATGTTATATAACACGATACAATCTATTCAAATACTATATTCATTAGAACAACACAATACAATACAATATATCACAATACAATACATTATGAAACAATAAAACAAACTGTAAGTGATCACGAGCAAAACCGTCTCACATCAAAAATACATTTAAACTATCACTATTTTACGAGTTTTATATCAATAAAAAATAAGGGTGGGGAGAGGGGGGGGGGGGGGGGGG
>JAJOOR010024373.1:0-13219 GCA_036250505.1 Solanum acaule | reverse complement strand
TTTTTTTTTGCTCTCAAATACTACCAAACCAATCAAAAATGGCCACGTAGGGCTAATTAATATTTCTTTCTTTTAGCACTTTTTTTTTGCTCTCAAATACTACCAAACCAATCAAAAATGGCCACGTAGGGCTAATTAATATTGCCCGTGCCTTGCACGGGCACGCTTATCTAGTATTAGAAGAATGACCAATTCCTCAACCACGTTGTGCATTTTGCTCCTCATTATTGCATCAGGTATATATGCTATATTTATCCTTTAATATTATTTTTCTTGAGTCGGTTTAATTTTTAACATGACATCTCGTAGAACGGTAATTCAATTCATATAAGCGCTTGTATATTAATAGTAATATGATTATAAGATTAATTAGATATTTGTGTAATCTTGTACCTATACATATATCCAGATGCGAATTTAGGATTTTTCGAACATGCATGGGTGCACCAAGTAAAATGTATTGAAGTGGGAATTAATTTAATCCTCAAGGTCAAAAGCTCAATATTTAACCATTTGGACCATTTAGACCTCTCGTAGTACGAGTGCCAGAATATGATATTATACAAATTTAGAAAATATATATATATATATAAAATATCTAATTTTACGAAGAAACCATAGGTGCCGGTGCCCTATTTTTTGGCTCTAAATTCACCACTGCATATATCGTATACATATGTGAGACGATTACTTTTTCAGATCTGCTATGAGTTTTACCCACCATTTGAAAAGTAATAGAAAATAGCCACACTTTACGCAAAAAAAATAAAATAGGTATCTCATTTTAATATATATTTTATTTTCTTAATAGGTTTAGTGGTGCTAGCAAGAAAAGATGGTGTACCAAATGGAAAGTGTATAACTAATTTGGGCCTCTGTGGTGCGGAGTCTTGTGACTCACAATGTTGTCAACAAAAATGTGTTGAGTTTTTTCAATTTAAAAATCCAGTTGCAATTTGTCAATTAGTGCCTGGATTTTATTTATGTAATTGTTATCATGATTGTGATTAATTAAACTAAGATTAATGTTCATGTTTTAGAAATATGAAATATGATAACTCACATAATTATTATATCGTTTATATTTATTTGATGCGTATGATAATCTTCTATTATTTTGTTGTAACTGATTATATTGTTCACCTGAATTTTATATCACTATTCACTATTTCTAGTTTTTTTTAACTAATATTTGGACAATATTATCAATATGTAATATGTAAATATTCATTAAAATTCATTTTTTTAACATTATTATCAATCTTTAACAAACATTTTTTTTTAACAAAATGCTTCTCACTCACCAATAAAATATTGAAAAACGTTGTTATTTTAAAGTTTTTTGTTGCTTATATCCATAGAATATTTTTTGAAAAATCTTTCTCATCATGCTAAATAGATATCCATGTGTGCTAACAAATATATTTGAGATTGAATTATATATATACAACAACAACATATTGTGTGTCTTCTTATAGTATTAGAGTGATGTTGAAATTATAAATAGAACAAAATTCCTCTTTTATTTCTGATTTTCCTTTTCTTTTAGTAAATTATTCTGGATTATTTGTAATTGAATAATACTATACTTTTATATATATTATATTGAGAAACATAACATTGAAGTTGCAAGTCTATTTTTGAAAAATGCAAATTAGACCATTACACTCATTATTATCTAAGAGGTAAAAAGTCAAGTTTTTAGAGAAAGAGATTAGAGTGCCATACTTTTTTTTCTTGACTTTTGAAAACTTAAATAATAATTTATTTTAGAAGAACTCTTTTATAGTTTTGCCATTGCTTGAGTTTAATAGTTCAAAATATTTTGGTACTCAAAAGGAAAATGTCTCTCATCTCACAAACTCTTTTGATTTTTCTATTTCTCATTTTTGGATCACGTAATTTACATTATTATTCGTTTTAATTTGTTTGACCTATTTTGATTTATACGAAGTTTAAACAAGTGAAAAAAACTTTAGTCTAAAATTAAAGATATGTCATAATTCAAATGTACTAAAATATCATTTTATCCAGTGGTCTTAAAATGTCATATGTAAAATTAATAAAAAATTGCTAAAAAAAGAAAAGAATCATTCTTTTTTAAATGGACTAATATAAATACTGGACAATTTATTTATTTTTTACAAATTTGAAATCATAAATCTCTCAAACATAGAATATAAAAACTCTTCTAGGCAAACTGATGTGACTTATTTATGTGTTTGATAAATACTCTTAAAAATCAACCAAAAGTCATAAATTGGTTATTCTCAACTATATGTACGTAAAAAAAAATCGCGTAACGTTATAATTATATTAACATTCATCATTTATTTTTCTTGTGTATATATATAGGTTCAATGGTGGTAGCAAGCAAAAATGCAACACCTTGCTTGACATATTTGGGCATATGTGGTGGAAGTTGTGACAAAAAATGTTGTGATGACAAATGTATTAATAGTTTCCAGGGTAAAAATCCATATTCAATTTGTCAGTTAATACCAGGAAATCCAGGTCGTTTATGTAATTGTTACCATGATTGTTAATTAATTAGAGTTTAAGATTAATGAAATGAAATGGGATTAATCATATATGATTATGTCATTTATGTTTAATTGTTGTTGGTGGTTTTTGATGTTATGGCTTAAACATGTTATCGAGCTTTGAGACAATGTTCATTTATGTTATTCGTTAAAAGTTTGGCTCGTTTATGTTATTTCTGTTTGAGAAAATGTTCATCTATACCATTGTTTGTTAACTGAAATGGCATAGATGAGCCAAATTTTTAATCAACGATATATATAGATGAGTCTTTTTAAAAAGAAAATGACATATTTGAGTCTTTTTCTTTTAAAAAAATAATTTAATTAATGACTTGGCCGAATCTTTTTTTTTTCCAAAGCCGAATCATAATTGACCAAGAGTAAAAAATGATTTTGTGAAATCGGAATTGTTTTCAGTTAACAAATAATGTCATGGATGAACCTTTTCTCAAACGGAAAATGCATAGATGAGTCAAACTTTTAAAAGATGGTATAGATGAGCCTTTTCTCAAAGTTAGTCCGATCGCATATTTGAGCATTTTCTCTTGTTTCAAATTAATACGATATTAACTCATTGTACTTATACAATTATGGGTTCAGATATACTATTTGGTGAAAGTTTTATGAGTTTTCACATAATAACTAATAGTAACTCTATATCAAAAATACTGCGTTCAGATGAATAATTAAGAATCTGTCCCTAATTGAAAGTTTGAGATATTTCACCTGCTAAACCAACTCAGTATCACATTTACTGTATAAATAAAAATTCGTTTATACTGTATGAGAAGTTAAAATCCTAACACCTCATTCATCTTTTGAGTGGCTAATGATTTTTTTTAAAACTTTATATAGGCAAAGTGGCAGCTAGCAACATGGCATTGGCACCCAAGAAAGTGGATAATATATTGGTAGAAGTAGAAAGAAGGCAACAATATCAATGTTTGGCTCAATTGGGGCCATGTAACACTAGATATTGTGATGAAGCATGTTGTACTAGGGCATGCTTTAATGATTATAATGGACTTAATCCTTTGCCTAATTGTGATCAAATTCCTGGTCTTGTTGTTAGACTTTGTTCTTGTTACCATGATTGTCATCAACATTAGAACATTGTTCATACTAATAATGTAAATAATATAGTATCCTTTAATTTCTTCCAAAAAATTATCTTCCTCTTTTTCTTTTTCTTTTTTAAATTAACCGTCTTGTATTCAAAATTTACTAATTGAATTAATGCAATAATCACATCGCGTATAGCTAATAAAATGTTTTGCATAGTTACATAAGAACAACTTTCACTTGTCCATTCTTGATAAGTAGTGACAGAGTCAGAATTTTACTAAGAGAGTTCAAAATATAAAGAAGTAAACACACGAAGAACTCAGAAGGATTCAACATCTATTAATCATGTATAAACAGTATAATTTTCTGTCGAAGGATTCAGATGAACCCCTTGGCCCTATCTGGTTGAAGTCAAATTACAAAAAAAATACAAACAAAGTGAATTATGAAGTTTTCAAAAAGATTTCATGTTATATAAGTGTGTGATGATCATGTATTTGGTATGTACATATATAGGAACATGTCTTGGGGAAAAAAAATGTGATCTTGGCTAATATTCATCTATTTTTTTAGATGGTTTTGAGATTCATTTTTGGAGGAATATTTGAAATTTCTACCAAAATCTTGTGTAGAGCTTGAGGTTTCGATAAAAAAGGCGAATGATCGGAGCCTTTAATCTGGAAAACTTGTTCTGGTTGATTTGAATCTATCATAACTTCTTGAAGAGATGCAGGAATTGCAAAATCATCTTGTGTTTTGACATAAAATCTTGGAATTGAACCATAATTTGTTGAAGAAAGTGAAAGTTTCTCTGTTAATGGTCCAAATGGAACTTGTCTCATTGATACTGATGCTAATTCAACATCCTGAAAATGTCAAAAAATGTTGTTACACCCGTGTAGATCCTCCACGACATGTATTTGTTTACATTTTTAAAGAGTCTGAACAACCTAGATAAACTCGATCAATACCTTAGTAGGAGTTTGATTGAATAATACTTCCTTGATCAATGACTTGTCATAATCTATTGATGTTGGAGGTTGATCCTTCCCATTTGCATAACGAAAAATTTGAGCGCGTTGACATAGATTGTTCAATCCAAGCTACAAATTTAACAAATTCAATCTCCGTATAAGATTCTGTATCACTCATATAATCAATAGCAGAGCCAAAAATTCAAATCAGGAAAGTCAAAAAGTAACTTTTTTTATTCAAAAACATGTATCTTTACTCTATTGACTATTTCCATAGTATAATATTTCGACAAAGGGGTTCAGTTAGACCCCCTTGCACCCCCTCTGCCTCTGCCTCTGCATACAACGTATTAAATCATGCATAACTAAGTATAATCTCCGTACCTGTACAGAGAACATATCGAGTGTACTTTGTCCACTCTTCAACATTGCTGCAGCAACGAAAATTGCTGCAGACACTTTTGAATGATACAATTCCATTACATAAGAAATGCAAGCTCCCCCTATATCATGCCCGACTAATATAACCTGCATCGGAAAAAAAAATCAAAATTTTTTACATCGAATTTGAAAGTATTTGCAAGTGAATTCATGATATTAGTACCTTTTTATCATCGTCGAATTTCTCAAGGAAATCAGTGAGGGGTTTTACATATTGTGAGAGAGTAGAAATGTTATTGGAATCAAAAAAATGTGCACCAGAACCAGTTAAGTCTATTGCATCAACTTGATATCCAGATTCTTTGAGAAGTGTTGTAGTTTTGTACCAACACCAAGCACCAAATCCACCTCCATGTACTAGAACAAAATGTTTATGATTCAAATCTTCAACATTTGTAGTACCCTACAAAAACAGGTTTAAAACATGTTATTATACTGTTCGTAACAGAGTTACCTGAGATCTATTGTTGATCAGATAGAGGAATTACTTAGGTATTAAAATTTGCATAACTTTATACATTGTTTGGTTTCAAAAATGGGGGGAAATAATCATTGCGTAGAATCTAACATAAGTTATACCATGTTTGGTTGGTTTTTTCTTCTTTCTGCATAAGGCATAACATTGCTTATACAATATTTGGTTTACGTTTTTCTTTTCTGCATATTTAATACATGTATAAGTTATACAAACATCTATGTATTATTTCATGTAAAGTATAATAGAACATGAATAACTAAATCGTGCATAGCTAAATTTTGTATAATTAATATCGTCATAACTCTACTCAGCAACCAAATGACCCCTAAATGATAATATTTTTTTTTTGTCCCATTAAAGTAAGCAAGTAGCTAAATTACGTCTGAATTGCTGAAAGAATACAAATGTTGTCAAAACTTAAAACTTTTACAATATATTTTTTTGTCCCATTAAAGTAAGCAAGTAGCTAAACTACGTCTGAATTGCTGAAAGAATACAAATGTTCGAAAATAACATTTTTTGGGCTCAAAACAATACAAATGAAGAAATATTTTTATATTTATCAATTATTGTAAAAGTTTTTGACTACGTACCCATATTTTATAACAAAACGACAATTAAGAAAATTAATTGAACCAAAACAAAATTGATTACTCAGAAAATTGATTAATAATGTTCTGACTTACTCTTCAAAAGTTACTCGAATTCTCAATTTTGCAGTGAAGATGCTTAACCACTTAAATAAACTTCATTGTCGATTACTTTAGTGTGACAAAAAAAAATAGTTTTGTGACTTCAGACCCAATTTGATGGAAAAAAATTAGTTTATATTTTCTCGTGTTATCATGGATAAAGTTCAGTTACATAAATTACCAATAATTTGAAGCAAATGGTATAGAAAGAGAAACCTGATGAAGAAGTGAATCAGACATTGATCTAGCACGTCGAGAACTTGAACTTCTTGGCATAATATTATTATAATTTCTCTTTTGCTTCCTTGAAGAACAATTTAAAGGATCTCTAAGAGAAACAGAACGTTCAAATTGACTGAACGTTCCGTTTTGATGATGATGTTGCAGCAACAAAGTTGCTGCAACTCGAGCTTGTTCTCGAATATAATCATGATCACCATCATGATCAATTCTTCTAGAAGAACTCGGATAGATTATTCTATCCGATTTTCGACTAGTTGATCTTGAGATACATGGAGGAGGAGGAATATGACGACCATTAGATGATGATCTTCTACTACTAGGAATATTATTTTTGTTGATTTTTTTTCTAATTTTTGTAGTTTGATTTTTCTTAGAAAAACATGCTAATGAATTTCCCATTTTTTGTTAGCATGTGAATGAGAAGAAAAAAATGTGAATATGAATGTTCATATATGTTTTTGTTAGAAGAAATGGAAAGTTGTTAAAGAAAGTGAAATTTCCAAGAATTTGTGGAGTCAATGAGAAAATTGATTAAAAATGGTCAATTATGTTTGGGGGTAGGTACAAATAGTCCCTTAAGTATGTACTCTGAACAATTTTGATCCTTTAAGTTTGCCAGTTATGTGAACACTTTCAATTTCCATCAAATATTTAAAGAACTTTGTCCGTTAGATTTGACGGGAAGTTTGATTAAAAAAAGGATGTAGTGCGCATGAACTCAAATTTAGCGATATAAATTTTGAAGTTTACTAGTATTTTTTTGTCTATTTCTAGTGTCTGGTGTAGTTTTTAAGATACAACTTTAATCGATCTTTTATGTTGTAATTTTTCTAAAATTTGATGTGATCTTTTTAGTGCTTTTGGTTAAAAAGAAATTCCCATAGTTCGTTTCGAGTTCATTAAATATTACGATATACAGATCAAAAGTGTTTGCTTTTATAGATTTAAAGAACCACAACTATTCAAACAATACTTGGGGGACTACTATAAACATGTCCCAAATATAAGGGACCATTTTTGTCATTTCTGAAATAAATAGAAACTTTGGTTTTTGGAAAGTAGTGTGGAAGAGAAAAAATATATATATATTCATATCATGCAGTAGTACAATTTTGACCTTTGAATTTGAAAAAAATATAATGTTTTGCAAATGGTTCAACACCTACACATCACTACTTTGGAATCTAGTGGAATATTTCTTACATCTTTTTTTAAAAAGCACCTACTTGGACCTATAGAATGATTATATTATCGCCTTTGAATATAATATATTCAATATTTTGAGAAATACATTTATATAGCAATAAATTTCACTTTTTATGAATTGTAATTATTACTTAGGTGATTAATAGGGTAAAAGGTTGTTAGCATACATAAAGTTAAACTCGTTAGTGAAATGTTTTAAAAATGCACAATATATTATAGAAAATGAATAATAGGTAATAATAATGTATTATGATTATTGAAAAAGACAAAATGCTCCTTTCAGAATTGTTTTCCTCCATCTTATTATAAAAATAAAATAAAAGTTGTTAAAAGTTGGTGCTTTTGTATATTTTGGTGATTGACTTGCACTAAAGGCAACTTTTTGGTCCATCTTTGATATTCCCATTTCCAATTTAAAAAAAAAAAAACCTCCAAAGGAAAAAGGTTGAGTTTTAAAAAATACAATCTTTACATTTTGGATATAGCTATTTTTCTAATGAATGACCTTGGTGTTAAGCCAATTTGAGCACAACTCGACTAATTTCATCTTATACTTGCTAACTTCCACCAACACAGATGCCGAGTAATTTTGTCCACCCGAGACTTGGCAGATGAGAAGAAATCACTGAATGTTGTTTACCTTGGCTAGGATTTGAGTCACTCTTATGAATTAGAATCAGTGTATCCGAACCTACTAGCCCGTCTAATCCGAATCACGAGGGGAGAAGCACTCTCTATCTGAAAAAGATCAATGATAAATGATCCCTCTACATCAGTAAAAGTGGAGAGTCTACTAAGGATTATGTAAGAGGACTGTACCGATTATAGAGTAGCATTCTTCTCCTTCACATCGTCGTTCAACTCTGCAGACAGTGGATAGAGCTCGTCCCGAGTTGAAACTTAAACAGTTTCAACACCATACCTGTGAAGATAAAAAGTGTGCTTGCATCTATGTATTCAACAATTTCAATCCTGTTTTGGGCACGTTTGGACAACGTCACCCCAGCGAGAAGCTAAAATCATCTAGTGACAAATGATTTCACAATGTATAAACGAGGAACACTCGTATGGAATGCCACAGATGGATCTCATCAGGTTGTTCGAGCTGAGAAATTGGTAAAACCAAAGTAGGCAAACTATATGACAATGAAGGAAGGAATCTCTTACCAATATAAATAAATATGGCAAGTGAACACATTTAGTCTTGCACGACATACAAGTGCCAGCTCAACTAGGCACAAGTAATCGATTCTAGAAACATTACGGACATAATGATGGACTAGTTCATTAAAAACTACACACTCTGGCTTGGCGAGGAACAAGACAGAAGAAGGGTGTATTTGCACTATCAAACCACTTAATGTGACCCTGCTAGTAGATAAAATGAATGTCAGATCAACTTTGTTATTGAAAAGTTAAATCGAAATAAAAATCCGATCAAATCTTTACCTAGTATGCACCAACAGGCTGCTTCATAGCTGGTTTAAGGAAAAACGAGGCAGCAAGGCATATATGGAGGAGAAGTGTGCCATCTTCACAAGAAGTGACACGAAGACCCATTTTTTCAACATTCCTCAGAACTTCACTGAAAATAAGTATATCACATGCTTGGAAGATCGGGACAAATGAGAAGAAGCAAATTCGTCGTATAACAGAGACATACAACAAGCATAGACATAAGATATTATGTTTTATCAAAAGAACTGTGGAAGTGGAAAAAACCATATAGCAGAATAGATTTTCAATAATTTTTCCTTTAAGTTGAAGTACATATGCCCACCTGTGGATATTACAAGCATGTTTTAGAGAGCAACTGTTAATAAAGTTATCCTTGAACCATTTTCGAACATTATTTTTAGCCTTTTCTTCACTATTTACCATCTTCGGAGACTAGGTATTAGATACAGATCCAAGAAATATAAATCTTCAACTCATAAGTACGTCCCCGTAAATATCCTTTAGCATATACTACATCTGTACTGTGTTTATGTAAAAGTTAAGGAAGGAATTCACAAAACAATCAGTGGATTGCCAATCAAAGCATACTAAAGTCGCATGAAGTGGAGTTCATGAACCTTGTTATCCAGCATTCGTTTCAATTGAGTTATGTATGTATTCCGGCAAGTGGATTATTCCTTTAAAACTGCGGCTCGATATTGAGTTTTCAGACAGATAGATGTAAGATGATATCCAGTTCAAATTATTTATTATTTTCTAAATGAGGATATTACCCTCAATTCTTAAATTATCTTCTGAACAATTCAATAAAAGAAGTTCATTTAAGTAATATTTTCACACAGCTACCTAATTGCACCCCTGGATATAGACAAAGCAATGAATTCATCCATCTCAAACTTCAAAAGATAAACCATTCAAAAGAAACAAATCAACCTTACGATATCCTGCGGGTGAAGGCATGAAAACCTTCATTTGCTTCTGAGAGGGAAGTGATTCGAATATGGGAAATCAATAGCTTGTACGAAATACATGCACGTATATTTATGCAAACTTGGTCAATCCATGGGTACAAACCCTCCTTCAATTCATCCACATAGCTGCATAGCCTTTTACAAGCTATACCTTCTCCTCTAGCACACTTGTTTCTATACAATCCTTAGACCCCCGAGTGTTACAGTCTCCATTCTCGAGAATGGAGACTATAACACAAGGATTTAAGGATTGGTATAAAAACAAGTATCCTCCGGTAGAAGACAATAGCTTGTAAACTGCTATACGACAATGTTGATGAGTTGAAGGAGGTTTATACCCCGGATGGAGCAAGTTTGCACAAATATATAAGCATGTCATTCACGCTTTCACCAGTCCAGGATCAATAACACACTTAATTCCAGGTATTGTCACCGATATCTCGAAAATATGTGTCCAGTATCACCTAAACACCACATGAATGAATTAAAATCTGGTTTCAAATGGACATAGCTTGCAGACTCAGAAAAAATACCAAAAAATTTCACTTGAATTTTTTTGTCAAAATATACAAGAGAAAGTGGATAAAGAACTTGTCAGCATTATTATTAAACACAGCAAAACAATAAACAGATGCACATTCATAAAACAGAACAGCCAATACTAAAAAGGGGTTCAAATTCATCACTAAAATTATACCTGCAGCAATTGGTCAAATCTTTTCTCTGTTGCTCAATCTTTTGCTTCCTGCAAAATTTTACAAACACAAAACAAAAAAAGATCAAATCTTTTGAACAAAAACCCTTCATTCATAGTTACACCTTCCACCCCCACCCCCACCCAATCACCAAAGGAAGAATTTTTAGCTTTTAACACACAAAATAAAAAAAGATCAAATCTTTGAACAAAAATCCTTGATTCATAGCTACACCCCCCACCCCCACCCCCCACACCCACCCATCAACAAAGGAAGCATTTTTAGCTTTTTACACACACACAACAAAAAAAAAAGATCAAATCTTTGAACAAAAATCCTTCATTCATAGTTACAACCCCCCCTCCCCCCCACTCCCCACACCCACCCATCACCAAAGGAAGCATTTTTAGCTTTTTACACACACAAAACAAAAAAAAAGATCAAATCTTTGAACAAAAATCCTTCATTCATAGTTACAGCCCCCAACCCCCACACCCATCCATCACCAAAGGAAGCATTTTTAGCTTCTGGGACTGAACAAACAAGAAATTAAAGTAAATTAAAAATGTGGGGTATGCTTTAAACTAAGAACCTGACAAAAAATCCCCTTTTATTGAAAAATTATTAGCAGCCATTGAAGGACATGTTTGAAGATTTGTTCCAACACCTTTAGCAAGCAAAAGGTGGAAACCAAACTGTTTACACTATTTTGAACAATTCTGTAGATGAAGATCTCTTGAATTCATGAAAAGCCTTATGTAAATGTGATCTAGAAAGTCCCAAATCTTTATTATTATTTTTTTACTATTCTTCCAAAAAAGAAACTTTTAAATGTGATCTAGAAAGTCCATAAATTACTTGACAAATAGAAACATGTCATTAGTAAAAAGTTGTGCTAAAAAGAGATAATTGACTTACGATATATATATCCTGTGAATGAAGGCATGAAAACCTTCATTTGCTTCTCAGAGGGAAGTGATTTGAAAATGAGAAATCACCAGCTTGTACAATATATATGGACGTATATTTACGTAAACTTGATCAATCCACGGGTAAAAACCCTCGTTCAATTCCATGTTTGAGGTCTCAAGTTCGAAACTCATTGCCAGCGAAAGCAAGGGTTTACCTTTTGGGTCGAGCTCGTCGCACCGAACTTGCTTAGTACGGATTACTTCTCCTATGTGATTTGCAAGCTATTGCATAGGAGCGGGGTTTATCCTGTGCGCACCCAAAAGGTAGCAACTGCGATTTCCCTTGTCATTAAAAAAAAAAAAAAAAAACCTCATTTAATTAATCCACATACGTAAGTAACATTTTAAAATCTATAGCGTCTTCTTTAGCACACTTATTTTTATATCAATCAAAAAAGCCCCAAATGTTACAATCTCCGCTCTGGAAACGAAAATCTTATCTAATTTTTCGTCTTTTAGAATAGGGACAACAACGCTTGGGAATTTCAAGATTGATATAAAGCAAGTGTCCTGGGAGAAAAGGTTATAAACTCGTAAAATACTATACGACTATGTTGAAAAGTTGAAGGAGGGTTTTGGACCAGGTTTGCACAAATATAGAGTTGGATCCATGAAAATCCCTATATATATAACTATAGGCCTCAAGGCTTTTTTGCATAAAAAAGGAAAAAAAATAATAGTGATTTCTGAAAGAAAAAAATCTATTAGTATTTTCCCAAAAATGTTGGATTTTCTTATAATAAGTTATTAAATTTAATTTAGAAATTTCATAAATTACTTGACAAATAAAAATATATCATTACTAAAGTTTTTTCCTAAAATGAGACAATTTTGACCAGATTTCACCAAGTATGATTACTAAATTATAAAAAGAGACAGTTGACTAGATTTCACCACGTATGGCAACTAAATTATAACATGCGTATGAGCTTAATTAGATACACAAAAATGCAAGTATATATAACTATAGGCCCCAAGGGTTTTGTGCACAAAAAAGGAAAAAAAATAATGGTGATTTCTGAAAGAAAAAAATCTATTAGTATTTTTCCAAAAAGGTTGAATTTTCTTATAAGAAGTTATTAAATTTAATTTAGAAATATCATAAATTACTTGACAAATAAAAATATATCATTACTAAAGTTTTTCCTAAAACGAGATAACTTTGACCAGATTTCACTAAGTATGACTATTGTTGCTTTATATGAAATGATGGTGCAATAAGAATACTTAGTGGCATTTTATTAGGTATGTTATGTTATGTCCTGTATTCAGGTTAGTCAAAAATACAGAAATAGGAAAAAAAAATGAAATAGACAGAATGATTTTTAATCCGAGGCCACAGAAATCACTGTGTTTCCTTAAGAAATTTAATCCCCTCACTGTACCCGAGGTTGCAGATTAATTCCTCCCAAGATAAAACGGATTAACCTGTTAAAGAAGTAGCGGTACCTCAAACTTCAATAACTTCAGTGAACGCAAGAA
>JAJOOR010024372.1:0-11403 GCA_036250505.1 Solanum acaule | reverse complement strand
ATATAAAACTAGAAGAACAATTAATGGAGGAAAATTTATATATGTACCGAAGAACCCAAGATATGTTATATCTAGAATATATTATAAATAATATTAATAAAATATTCAGATTAAAACAACTATCGGAAAAATACTACGATAAATATTATTACATTTTACCATGAATTCCGCAACCCCGAAAAATGGTATAAGACTAAGACACTTAGTAAGAGAATATTATAATAAAATATTTAAAATAAATTACTCACCTACCACACTACCACCTATCACATTACTACTTCTATGAATTCATCAACTACCAATTTCGCACCGAAAAATGGTATCATTTTTTACCCTTTTCCCTTTTCTTTATTACTTCAATATTTTTTTTGTTTTTTTTTTAACTTCTGTTTCTCTCTTTTTATTTTTTAAAAAAGTTTTTTTTTTAACATTCTGTTTCTTCCTTATTTCTCTTTATTTTTTTAGATTCTGTTTTTCTTCTGCTTACTTTATTTTTTATTATTTATTTATTTTTCACTTTTTTTTTCGTTCTTTTTCTTTCTTCTTTTCTCTTTTTCTTTTTGTTTTTTTTATTGCTGCGTATTTATTTTTTTCTTTTTTAACTTTTTATCTTTTATATTTTTTTTAACATCTGTTCCTTTTATTTTTTTTATTATTTTTTTTCCTTTCATTATTTGTTTTAACAATTTTTTATTTTTACTGTAAGTTTTTTCCTTTTTTTTTTCGTTTTCTTTTCTGCTTTTTTTTTTTTGCAAATTGCATCTAAAAAAAAATAATAATAACAATAATAAAATATAATACATCTTTTAATTATTTATTATTTATTTTTTTCCTAGCAAAAGGCGTCTGCGGCTACGTTTTCTTAAGCAATTGCAAATTCTCAAAATAACTCACAACATACGTCACAAAATGATATTACATAATAATAATAATAATAATAATAATAATAATAATAATAATAACAACATGCCATTAGAAGAATTTCATATTATTGGAATTAAATTTTCGTACATATATTTAATTTAAATCATGCGAGAATTTAGAGTTACCTCGTCGTGAAAATTGATTCACCACAAAAACAACTGTTACGATCTACTGAATTCCAAAGTTAATAACTATGTATTAACTTTAAAAAGCCACGAATCCAAAACCGTGAACAAAACTGCGAACTGTAGACCGCAAAAGAAAACTCACTATTTTCTTCTCTTTGCTTATGTGTTTTTCTCTCTGTAGTTTTCTCTCTATTGTCTATGTTTTTTTGTGTATCTGTCTGTCTTTTCTGTTTACTGAGCCTATGTTTTTATAATAGTTTTGGGTGTGAGTCTGGTGCTAATTAAAGGGAACGTGATGGAGTGTGAATAGAATTTAGTTTAAAATTTATTTCAGAATTTTTAGGGTGAGATAAAGGAAGAAAATTAAAATAAATGAATAAGTAATATCAATAAAACAAACAAAAAAAGAAAAGTATAAAACGTGTGGGGAAAGAAGGAAGAAATATTTTTTTTTAAAATCGTGCAAAGAGAAAAAACAAAGCTTAATGGGGGAGGAGTTTTAGGAAAAAATAGTTATGGGAGTTTGAAGGTAATTAGGATAAAGGGTAAGGTAATTTGAAATTTTTAGGACTCTTCTTTTTATCTTTTTCTTTCTTTTTTTTCTTATCTACTTTTTCATAATATGTACGATTATTATTATTTTTTTAGACTAGTTAAAAATTAAAAGATTAAAACAAATACATTAAATTCACAAGCTTTCTTTATTAAACTTTAAGCATAAAGTGAGCTTATAATTTATTGTAATTTTCAGATTTATTTTAAGTATAACCCTACTGAAATAATAATATTTAAGTATTAAAATTGGTGTAAAATCGTTATGTTTTGGTAAAAAATTAGGTGTTCACAGTATGCCCCTCTTTGCTTGGAAACATGAAGAGTTTTCATGCAAAGACGTGAACTGTGTGACTAATTTTTTGACTGAGACATTTATCCAAAAATGTGAAAATAAGTAAAGAGGAGAGGTTTGACTGCACCCTTACTTTGGACAAACTACCTAGCCTGAGTTAATGATCAGGTGTAGTTCATATATAAGAAGGGACGGGAGAATCAGTTAGGTAGTCGAGTGAGGTTCTGTCAAGGTTCCGGTTCGTAGCTCCAGCTATTACATTAAAAGGAAAAAATACAATAGGAGAGAAAGGAAAGATACAAGATCCTATCTACTCCACTAGTCCTGAGTCTTCATTTGGAATCTTTGGTTATCGCTTCACCCTCTTTAGGTAGGTACACCTATTTCAAACTTTGATCTTGATATTTGAATTTAAGATCTGAAACTTATGATTTGACTTGAGCCGTTGTCGCTCTTCCACATGATATTCTTGAATGCTTGTTTTCTTGAGAAGATGATTCAGGATATGTTGAGCCGTTACATGTGTTGAAAGCGACTCTAAATGTCATTGACATCTAACATTCATCGTTTCTCTAATCAAAATAAGGTCTTTATTCTTGAACTTCCAATTTGTATACTACGTAGAAACCTGCACGCCATAAAACAAAACAAACAAAACGAAACAATTTTTTCTGCCCTAGTGTGCACTAGGAAAATTTTGTGAGTTATTGATGAAAGTTATAAAAGTCTATACTAAGCATAAATATATTTTTATTTTTGTACCCAAAATACAACTAGGGGTTATTGTGCCATGTGAAGACATGAAAATAAATAGGGATTATGGTGCCTCGGGAAGACATGGAAAAACTAAAATAAAGTTATTGTGCCATATATGCAACCAGGGGTTATTGTGCCCTGTGAAGACATGAAAAATAAAATAGGGGTTATTGTGCCCTTTATGCAACTAGGAGTTATTGTGGCCTTATGAAGACATGAAAAATAAAATAGGGGTTATTATGCCCCAAATGCAACCAGAGGTTATTGTGCCTTGTGAAGACATGAAAAATAAAATAAGGATTATTGTGCCATATATGCAACCAGGGGTTATTATTCCTTGTGAAGGCATGAAAAAAAAATAGGGGTTATTGTGCCCTATATGCAACCAGGGATTATTGTGCTCTGTGAAGACATGAAAAATAAAATAGAGGTTATTGTGCCCTATATGCAACCAAGGGTTATTGTGCCCTGTGAAGACATGAAAAATATAAAATAAGGATCATATATATGTATTCTTTTTTATTACTTATATTATTATTATTTAAGATCATTTATTTTATTTTGTTTTGTTTTTGTGTTTCTATATTTTCCAAATATAAAAGAAACAAACAAAAAATAAAAATAAAATAAAATGCACCAGATTTTATTAAGAAAAATAATCCTTTTTATTGTTATTATTATTATTGTGGTGCATATGGTAGGAGAGACAGGGATTAAAGAACTTACCGTCGTGGCGTTTCACTCTCGCGAATTACTTGCACGATTTTGCTTTGCACCTATTTTGAAACAAAGAATGTTTTGTTAGTTTTTCTAAATGGTGGTTGGTTTGTGACTTCGAATATCTTGTGGAGTTTGACTTTGAATCCGTCTCGCTTGGAAGATTCATCATATTGATGATTGCGCGAATAGCTTGAAGATGCTTTAGAAACAGTCCTTATCTTCTCTTGAAACACTTCTCATGAACATTTTGACCCATTACCATTTTGTGCACGTTGTGTGGTTCATCCTTTCCAAAGCAACTCTCTTACTTTACCGACTTTTCATACGGTATCGATTTTTGATATTTTTTTGTCTCGATTGGTTCACAGCCCTAGTCAATGTTGTGCATGCCCCCAACATACAACTGGAAATATCGTAGTCAATTTTGCGGCTTTAATTTTATTTTCTCACTTGACACAAGTTTATGCTGAATAGGACTCAAAGAATACCGAACACAAGTACAAATGACACAGATGAAAGGGTTATGAAAGAAAAGTTATATCTTTAGAAGGAGAAAATGAGTAAGTAAATGTTTAAAAGGAACGAAAAGAATCTTATCTGAAAGTACGTGACGACTTTAATGAATCATGACATGCATTTGGACTGAACGTTTGATCCTTCTATGTTGTCTGAATTTCACGAAACAATGTTGTACCTTTTAGTCTATTGCCTGACTTTTATCTTGATTTTGGCCAAGACGGAATGTCATCATTTGATCAGTGGTGCCAATAAGACATTCTTATCTCTTTCTCTCAACTTACTATCGTCTTATAGTGCTCGTGAGGATTTTCACTCATAAGATTCTCTCATTTTCCTTATTTCTTTGTTGTATGAAATATTCATAACAATATCATGTCTCATCCTTTGGAGAATTGAAGAACATGATTATCATTTTATTAAGCAATTAGACCGAACCCCAATGAAGGGCTGCCTACGTATCCTCTTAGTAATCAGGTCGAACGTAGTTCAATAAATCAATTTTTTTAAAAAAGAAAATAATTTGGGAGAAGAATCAGTTCATGTTTGATAATGTCTTGACTTTAGTTGGTACCAACAATTAGTATTATGCATATGAACCAAATTCAACTACTTTCAAACAAATATGAGGTCAACTCTGAGCAATCCATATAGTTTCAAATAGTATCTCAAACATACTTAACTATTTACAAGGTCAATTTATCTTGCCTAAATTAAGGGATAGAATTATTCATATCCTCATGTTTCAAATGCCCTCGCAACAAATGAAAGTCCTACTTCACACAATAGAATAATTTAGATCGTAGGACATTTTTGAAAGTCACTCACACTCAGAAAGATGTTCAATGCATGAGATTGAGATACCATATGCTTGGTCCTCATGTAAGTATCCACTAATGTGAGAACACAAAAAATGAGATCAAATAGGACTTGTCGTTGGCTTATAAAGTTGGCTTAGGGAAAGGTAGGATATTTATTTGGGATAAAGTGACTATTTCCTCCTTAAAATTTGCACAATGCTTTAAATATTTTTTTCATTTTTGCATTTGACCTTTGTTTTCTTGAAAGCTCCTTCTCATTTATTTTTCTCTTCTTTTTTCTTCTCATTTTCTCTTCTTTTCGTTGGAGATTTTTTTTATTTTTTCTTTCTAGATTTTTTTTGTCATTTTTTTTACTTTCACATATTTGATCCTTTCACTTTGTTACCTAACTTAGATCTTTGGCACTGTGTAGATCATTAATAGTGCGCTCAAGGAGGTGAGATCAATGAATAGTGCATTTATGCACTCAAAATGATATATGTTAAAATATGGTTATCCAAATAATAAAGTTTTAGGCTCAAAATGGAAGTTCTATGGATAACATGTCATTCAGTTGGCTTGAAAGGCACAATCGGATCAAAGAAGGCCTATATCATTTTCCAAATTAAATGTTGCTCAAAATTTCGCCTCAACCCACATTCGGGCCAAATTCTAGATCAACAAAGTCATGTCATTGAATTTTGATATCTAAAGCTCATCACACAATGCATTTGAAACAATGAGGTCGAATTTGTTTTAGCCTTAACTTTAAGCAAGATAATTTCTCAAGAATTACATAAATATATTGAGAGATACCAATAGAAGTCTATAGGTCACAACAAAGTTGGCCTGTCATGCCAAATAGTTGAACACTTTGTTTTTTTCTTATGCACACTCCTAAGTATGTTGGTACCAACCAAGTCAATTTTTTTCTATAATTAAAAGATAAATTCTTATAAAGAAATGTCGTACCCAAAGCAATTTTCTTTTATCCCTCTCTTTTTTTTTTGCTCCAGTTTTTGTGAGGGTTTTTTTTAGATTTTTCCTTGGTTGGACTGAACCTCAAAATAAGGTTGCCTACATATCTTGTCAAAACAAGAATCAAGTCAAACGTAGTTCAGAAAATTTTGATATATGAAGTAAAACCTTTTGTTTTATTTTATTTTTGAAGAAGGGTAGAATCCTTATTTTTGAAAAGTGATAAACAAACTTTTCCCCTTTTATTTTAATTTTTTAATAAGGATTAAGAACTGTTTTTTTGAAATTTTAAATAAGGATCACCAAACCCGAAAAGGGTTGCCTACGTATCTCATCAAGGTGAGAATCAAGTGTGCGTAGTTCGTGCAGATTGGACAGTTAAATAATTCTTTTAAAAGCTTAGAGATTTATTGACAAATGCAATTATATTATTTTTTTAAAGTGATATAAAAACTTTTGAAGTTTCTTTTGGTTAACTATAAAGCAAAATTGTTTTTCTTTTGTTGTGATTTTTGTTTAGAAGGGATAGATCTTTTCTTTTTATAAGAAATAAAAAAAAACACTTCTTAAACTAGAAATTCTTTTGTAATTTGTTTTTTTTTGTTTGTAGATATCTAAAATAAAACTTTTCGTTCATTTCATTGGTAGCTATAGATTTGATTTGTATATGAAGAGCTCCCAAATAAATACATTTTCAGATAGAACATAAAATAATTTAGGTGGTCAAATAAAAGTGGGGTATCTATCCTAGATAGATCCGATCATATGCCAAGTCTCATTAAGTCAAATGCAATTTAAGCAAATGATTCAAATAAGTATAACCTACTAGGGATAACCATATCTAGTTTCAGTTCTACCAAGGTTAAACTTAATGGAGGGATGTATCTAGACTGACTTTAAAACGAGCGGGCAACACGAGTTAGAGAGTAGCAACATACCGATATCAGCGCTTACCGGCTTTGTGCGTGGGTGCTCCCCATCCAAAACATGTGTGACTAAAATCCTTCACCATGGTCCAAAGATCCACTGACTATCTTGACAAAAGCGGGGTGCGCAGTTGCAATTCCCATTATGGTATTATTGAAGATTCAAAGGGGGTACGCAAGAGAAGACACTTTATATGCAATTTAAATAAAATATTAAAACAGTAAATAAGTAGACAATTAGCAGATTAGGCTAACAAATGCGATATCCAAAACATAAATAAATAAAAGTCATACATAAGTCAATATTTACAAGTTCGAATTCTGGTTATCCTTAGCAGAGTCGCCATCTGTCACACCCCTATTTTTTCCTCCAAATGAATGTTTTTGAAAAATAGAGTTTTTCCAATTAAAGTGATGTTTTGGAAAGGGATTATTTTATTATTCAGAGTCGCCACTTGGAATTGAGTTTTGGTGTTCCAAGTCACCTTATTAAATCGCTAATCGAAAGGAAATTTGACTTTTTATTTTATTTGGTCTGCGAAAATAAAGATCGGGTAAGGAATTTTGTTGACCGAGGGGAAGGTATTAGGCACCCCTCGAATTCCGTGATTTTAGCACGGTCGCTTTATTGACTTTTATATGACTTGACATAATTTTTGGATATTAAATTATTAGCTTAATAAAAAAAAATTATTTACCCTCATTATTTGATTTATTTTAAACATATTTAAAACGACCCTATTTTATTAACATATGTCCATTAATTAGAAAAATGTTTATGCACATAAATTTATTCAAACAAAATAAAGTTGAAAGAAGGATATTTACAAATTTGAATCTTGAAACGTCCATAATTCTTTTCTTTTTATTCGTATGTATTTATATATATCATGGTTAGTAAAGTATAAATAGGCAATGAGTTGCTAGAAGATAGATTTTTTGTAGGATTAGATTTTTTGAGTTTGGGTTATTTTTGGATTACTTTTTTTTTTTGAGTTAAATTTAAAATAGGAGAGAAAATTTTATGTGATTTAGGATTACTTTTTAAACAGAAATTTATAAATCTTTTTACATCTGTTCCTTTTATTTTTTTTTTGTTATGTTTTTTTCATTTCATTATTTGTTTTAACAATTTTTTATTTTTACTGTATGTTTTTTCCTTTTTTTTTTTCGTTTTCTCTTCTGCTTTTTTTTTTTTTGCAAATTGCACCTAAAAAACATAATATAATAATAATAACAATAATAATAATAATAATAATAATAATAATAATAATAATAATAATAATAACAACATGCCATTAAAAGAATTTCATATTATTGGAATCAAATTTTCGTACATATATTTAATTTAAATCATGCGAGAATTTAGAGTTACCTCGTCGTGAAAATTGATTCACCACAAAAACAACTGTTACGATCTACTGAATTCCAAAGTTAATAACTATGTATTAACTTTAAAGAGCCACAAATCCGAAACCGTGAACAAAACCTTGAACTCTAGACCTAGTTCACAAAAGAAAACTCACTATTTTCTTCTCTTTGCTTATGTTTTTTTCTTTCTGTATTTTTCTCTCTATTGTCTTTGTTTTTCTGTGTATTTGTCTGTCTTTTCTGTTTACTGAGCGTATGTTTTTATAATAGTTTTGGGTGTGAGTCTGGTGCTAATTAAAGGGAACGTGATGGAGTAGGAATAGAATTTAGTTTAAAATTTAGTTGAGAATTTTTAGGGTGAGATAAAGGAAGAAAAATAAAATAAATGAATAAGTAATAATAATAAAACAAACAAAAAAAAAAGTATAAAACGTGTGGGGAAAGAAGAAATAATTTTTTTTTAAAAAAAAATCGTGCAAAGAGAAAATAAAACTTAATGGGGGAGGATTTTTAGGAAAAAATAGTTATGGGAGTTTGAAGGTAATTAGGATAAAGGGTAAGGTAATTTGAAATTTTTAGGAGTCTTCTTTTTATCTTTTTTTTTTCTTATTTACTTTTTCATAATATATACGATTATTATTATTTTTATAGACTAGTTAAAAGTTGAAAGATTAAAACAAATACATTAAATGCACAAGCTTTCTTTATTAAACTTTAAACATAAAGTGAGTTTATAATTTGTTGTAATTTTCAGATTTATTTTTTTCATTTATTTTAAATATAACCCTACTGAAATAGTAATATTTAAGTATTAAAATTGGTGTAAAATCTTTATGTTTTGGTAAAAAAATTGGTGTTCACAACAATCACCTGTTAGTATTAGATCATCCACACATAGTAGCACAATAGCTAGTTTACTGCCAACATTTTTTACAAACAAGCTGGAATCTACTGGTGCTACTAAATAACCACTTTGAGTAAGAAATTCAAAAATCATACCATTCCATGCCCTCGATGCTTGCTTTAATCTATAGAGAGCCTTTCGAAGTTTACACACATACTCAGGATGAATTTTGCTCTAAAAAACTTATTGGTTGACACATGTAGATCTTTCGATCCATCTCTCCCTTCAATATAAAAATTCTATACGTCCATCTACCATAGACTCCAATCTTTAGTAGCTGCAAATGCAAGTTGAACTCTAACTGTAGTAAGCTTTGTCACTGGACTAAATGATTCATTATAATCTAGTCCATATTGCTGAAAAAGCCTCGAGCTACAAGGTGAGCTTTGTTCCTTTCAATTTCTCCGTTAGTGTGACGCTTTATCCTGTAAACCCATGTACGAAAAATACTTTTGACATCTCTTGTCTTTGTCATGAGCTCCTAAGTTTGACTATGTTCCAATGCAACAGTTTTCTCCTCCATAGCTTTAATCCACTTCGGATTCTGAAAAACTTTCTCAAAAATCTCTATTATTTTTCATTTGTTTCTTCTATAATTGCAGCATTTGCATACTTGAGATTTTTATTTCCGGTCCTTGTTGATATTCTTAGTGAAAGTGGTGAATTTGTTACGCTAAGCTCGCCTTATCCACCTTGTTGTTGGTGCAGACCATTTTGCTAGGGATTTCTGGTCACATCTTGTTAAATATTATCTTCGGTACTTATATCTTCAACTTCATCTAGACTCAACTGGATTGTGATTACTTCAACACATCTTTGAGAAAATATGAATCTGCCCGCAGTTGCTTATCTGAAGACGACTATGACGAATTTTCATCAAATATCACATTCTGAGAAGTGTTACATTTCCCCATTGTTGAATTACAACATCGCCACCCTTTTTTTAGTGTCATACCCTACAAAGATACACTCAATATACTTCTTGTCATCTTGCTACATAAGTGATTAGGTACAAATACATAGCCTACACACCTAAAAACATGAATATAGCTAACTGAAGGTTGCATATTCCATAATTTTCGAAAGGTGACAGAACATAACCTTTGTTGAGGAAGTCTATTTATCAAATAAGTTGCAGTCTACATAGCTTCTTCTCAAAATTGTCCAGGTACATTTTTTGCGTGAAGCATGCTTTGACAAATTTCCGCTAGGTGTCTGTTCTTTCATTCCGCTACCCCATTTTGTTGTGGCGTATTTGGACATATGATGGCGTATTCGACACTCTTGAAGGAAGTCAGAAAATTCATATGAGTTATATTTCCCACTGTTGTCCGTTCGTAGGCAATGAATTTTTTTACCAACTTCTGCTTCAACAACCTTTTTTAATTCTTTGAACTTTGAAAAAGTATCAGATTTTTCCTTTAAAAAAAATATCAATAAATACCTGGAAAGATCATCAATAAATGTCATCATATATTTCATCCCATCAACAAACACTAGCTTAACAGGTCCGAACACATCAGAGTGAATTAATTATAACGGTTCCTTGGCTTTATATTTTTACTCCTCATACAATAACTGATGTGCTTTACCATATTGACAACCTGTACATATTAGATATGTCCTTACTGCAGGTTTAGGAAGTGATATACCGTGAGTTTACGATATTTCTAATACATTTCACTTACAAGTTGTGTGTGTTTAGGGCCTTTTTGTATTGGTTTTTATGTGTTTTTATCATATTTTGCAGGAAAGATGTTCAGGCGCGAAATTAAAGAGATAACTAAAAGAAATGCAGAAAAGGGCATCTACGGAATGTAGGTCCATTGACGCTCCATAGATGGTGATCGTAGATTAGCAGTCAAGGCATGGAAGGCAAATCAAGGAAATCTGACCAAGTGTGGAACCACGGTGACCATTGACGGTCCGTAGATTGATCTACGGACCGTACTGTTGATCCGTAGATTGATACTGCGAGGGTTCCAGTACCTGAGTTTTGAAGAGTCCAAGTATGGAGCTATGGAGAGGGACTGACGGACCGTAGATCGATCTACTGTCCGTACTGCAGTTTCGTCGTTTGTTTCAGAGAAACTGATTTTTGGAAGTTGAAATATTTTCTAAGTCTTGGCTGACGGAAGGGACTCACGGACCATAGATCCATTGACGGTCCGTGAGTCAGTCTCGTGGAATGAAGACGCGTGCCTGTAAAAAACTTTCCTTATTTTGTTTCCCTTTTAATTTAGGACTTGTTTTCTATAAATAGGGCATGTAAACCTCATTTTTGGGGGTTAGACATTATTGTTCTATTCTAGTTCTTGACTTGGGAGATTAACTTGCAACTTTATCAATTCTGAATTTCCTAAGTTCGTTTTGAAGATTTTGGTGTTGGAATTCAAGTTGAATTTATGGGTTTATTATTCTTCTTACGTAAGTTCATAATTCTTTCATCTAAAACAATGAATTGTGTTCATATGATTATGGGTAACTAAACTCCACAACTAGGGTTGTGGGAACCATGAGCGATTAACAAAGT
>JAJOOR010024371.1:0-15496 GCA_036250505.1 Solanum acaule | reverse complement strand
ATTTTCAAAGAAGATGGAAGAATCAAAGAGTGTAACCTAGTAAAATATTGTAGAATTTTTTAAAAAAGTTGTGTGGTGATGGAGGATGGTAGAAGGTGGAGAAGATGGAAGGGAGAAATCAAGGAAGAAGAAGGAGAAGAAAATATTTACAAAAAAATTCAAAATATTTTAAAAAAAGTCTCCGACGCGCTCAAAATTCGTGTAGCACACGTACTATGCTTAGTCAGCAAAAAGTGTCAAAATGACACAACGAGACGCGATATGAAGTGTTTAAAATGAAAATCCTTCAGTTGAGGTGTCTAAGTGAAAGATTGTGCCAAGTTTAGGGGGCCACCGATGGGTTAGCCCTTTTAGCCGTGAGGGCCAACTAGCTCCATAGCTAAGGTCTTAAAGGACGTCCATACAAAATTTGGCAAAAATGAGGTCGAAATTTTAGATCACCAAAAAATCCATAGACTATAGCACACAAAAATCGACAAAATAGGGGTTTACCTGCTCTGGGGATCGTTTTACATTGAAAATGGGCCATTTTGGCCGTGAAGGCCAACTGGCTCCACAACTAAGGACTTAACAGACGTCCATGAAAACTTTCGGCAAAAAAGAGGTCTGAATTATGTATCACCAAAAAATCCATTGAGTATAGCACACGAAAATTGGTAAAATATGGGGTTTACCTGCTTTGAGGCTCGTTTGATATAAAAAATGGGATGTTTTGGCCGTGAGGGCCAATTGGCTCCATAGCAAATGTTTTAAAAGAAGTCCATGATAAATTTCGGCAAAAATTAGGTCAAAATTCTGGATCACCAAAAAAGATGGTGAACTACAGCACACGAAAATCGGCAAAATGGGGGGTTTACTTACTCAGGGGTTCGTTTAACCTTGAAAATGGGTCGTTTTGGCCATGAGGACCAACTGTCTCCATAGCTAAAATCTTAACGGACGTCCAAAATTTTTTTTAGCAAAAATGAAGTCGGAATTCCGGATCACCAAAAAATCACTGGACAATAGCACACAAAAATTGGTAAAATGTGGGGTTTACCTGCTCTAGGGCTCGTTTGACCTTGAAAATAGGCCATTTTGGCCGTGAGGGCCAACTGGTTCCATAGGTAAGGTCTTAACGGACGTCTATGAAATATTTAGGAAAAAAATGAGGTCGAAACTTCATATCACCTAAAAAGATGGTGAATTATAGCACACGAAAATTGGTAAAATGAGGGGGTTTACTTGCTCTGGGGTTTGTTTGACCTTGAAAATGGGTCGTTTTGTCCATGAGGGCCAACTGGCTCCATAACTAATGTCTTAACAGATGTCCATGTAAATTATTGGCTAAAATGTCATCAGAATTCTGGTCACTAATAAATAACCTAGACTATAGCACACGAAAATCAAAAAAATGGGGGGTTTACCTGCTTCGGAGCTCGTTTGACTTTGAAGTGGGCTGTTTTTGCTGTGGTGACCAACTGACTCCATAGCTAAGGTCTTAACGGAGGTCCATGTAAATTTTTGGTGAAAATGAAGACGGAATTCTGGGTCACCAAAAATTCCATGGACTATAGCACACGAAAATTGGTAAAATGGGGAGATTACCTGCTCCAGGGTTCATTTGACCAACAAAATGGGTAATTTTGGCCGTGAGGGCCAGTTGGTTCAATAGCTAAGGTCTTAACTGATGTCCATAAAAAATTTCAGCAAAAATAAGGTCGGAATTCCGTATCACCAAAAAATCCATGGACTATATAGCACACAAAAATCAGCAAAATATGGGGTTTATCTGCTCTGAGGCTCGTTTGACCTAGAAAATGGGTCATTTTAGCTGTAAGGGCCAACTGGCTCCATAACTAAGGTCTTAACGGACGTCCATAAAAAAATTTGGCAAAAATGAGGTCGAAATTTTAGATCACCAAAAAATGCATGGACTATAGCACACGAAAATTGGCAAAATTGGGGCAGGGGTTTACCAGCTCTGGGCTTCGTCTGACCTTGAAAATGGGCCGTTTTGGCTGTGAGGTCCAACTGGCTTCATAGCTAAGGTCTTAACGGACGTCCATGAAAAATTTTGGCAAAAAAGAGGGAAGAATTCTGGATCATCAAAAAATCCATGGGCTATAGCACATGAAAATCGGTAAAATGTTGGGTTTACCTGCTCTGGGGCTTGTTTGACGTTGGAAATGGGTCATTTTGGCCGTGAGGGCCAACTGGCACCATAGTTAAGGTCTTAACGGACGTCCATGAAAAATTTAGGTAAAAATGAAGTCGGAATTGCGAATCACCAAAAAAGATGGGGAACTATAGAAGACAAAAATTGGCAAAATGGGGGGTTTACTTGCTTTAGGGTTCGTTTGACCTTGAAAATGGGTCGTTTTGGCCGTGAGAGCCAACTGGCTCCATAGTTAGGGTCTTAACGGAAGTTTATAAAAAAATTTGGCAAAAATGAGGTCGGAATTTCGAATCACCAAAAAATCCATGGAGTATAGCACACGAAAATCGATAAAATGGGGGGTTTACCTGCTCCAGGTTCGTTTGACCTTGAAAATGGGCCATTTTTGCCGTGATGGCCAATTGGCTCCATATCTAAAGTCTTAACAGATGTCCATAAAAAAATTTGGCAAAAATGAGGTCAAAATTTCGGATCACCAAAGAATCCATGGACTATATAGCACACGATAATCGGCAAAATATGGGGTTTATCTGCTCTGAGGCTCGTTTGACCTAGAAAATGGGTCATTTTGGCGGTAAGGGCCAACTGGCTCCATAGCTAAGGTCTTAACGGATGTCTATGTAAAATTTGGGCAAAAATGTGGTCGAAATTTTGGATCACCAAAATATCCATAGACTATAACACACAAAAATCGGCAAAATGTGGGCTTTACCTACTCTGAGGCTCATTTGACTTTGAAAATGGGACGTTTTGGCCGTGATTGTCAACTGTCTCCTTAGCTAGGGTCTTAACAAATGTGTATGAAAAAATTTGACAAAAATGCGGTCGGAATTCCATATAACAAGAAAAAGATGGTGAACTATAGCGCACAAAAATCGATAAAATATGGGGGTTTACTTGCTCCGGGGTTCGTTTGACCATGAAAATGAGTCGTTTTGGCCGTGAGTTCAAATTGGCTCTATCACTAAGGTCTTAACGGACGTCCATAATTTTTTTTGGCTAAAATGAATTTAGAATTCTGAATCGCCAAAAAATGCATAGACTATAGCACACGAAAATTGGTAAAATGGGGGCTTACCTGCTCTGGGCTCGTTTTACCTTGAAAATGGGCCGTTTTGGCCATGAAGGCCAACTGGCTCCATAGCTAAGGTCTTAATGGATGTCTATGAAAAATTTCGGCAAAAAAGAGGTCGAAATTCTGGATCACCAAAAAATCTATGGACTATAGCACATGAAAATCGGTAAAATGTGGGGTTTACCTGCTCTGAGGCTCGTTTGACCTCTAAAATGGGCCGTTTTGGCCGTGAGGGACAACTGGCTCCATAGCTAAGGTCTTAACAGACGTCCATGATAAATTTTGGCAAAAATTACGTTCGATTCTGGATCACCAAAAAATATGGTGAACTACCGCACATGAAGATCGGCAAAATGGGGGGTTTACTTGCTTTAGGTTCGTTTCACCTTGAAATTGGGCCATTTTTGTCATGAGGGCCAAGTGGTTCCATAGCTAATGTCTTAACGGATGTCCATGTAAAATTTCAGCAAAAATGAGATCAGAATTCTAGATCACCAAAAAATCCATGGACTATAGCACACAAAATACGGCAAAATGTGAGGTTTACGTACTCTTATGCTCGTTTGACATTGAAAATGGGCCATTTTGGCTGTGAGGGCCAACTCGCTCCTTAGCTAAGGTCTTAACGGACGTCCATGAAATTTTTTGGCAAAAATAAGGTTGGAATTCCGTATCACCAAAAAAGATGGTGAACTATAGCACACGAAAATCAGAAAAATAGGGGGTCTACTTGCTCCGAGGTTCGTTTGACCTTTAAAATGGGTCGTTTTGGCCTTGAGGGTCAACGGGCTCCATAGTAAGGTCTTAACGGATGTCCATAAAAAATTTCGACAAAAAGTAGATCGGAATTTCGGATCATCAAAAAATCAATGGACTATAGCAAATGAAAATTGGCAAAATGGTGGTTTACCTGCTCTAGGGCTCGTTTTATCTTGAAAATGGGTCGTTTTGGCCGTAAGGGCCAACTGACTCCATAGCTAAGGTCTTAACGGACGTCCACGAAAAATTTTGGTACAAAAGAGGTAGGAATTCTGGATCACCAAAAAATCCATGGAATATAACACATGAAAATCGGCAAAATATGGGGTTTACCTTCTCTGAGGCTCGTTTGACCTTGAAAATGGGCCATTTTTTTCCGTGAGTGCCAACTGGCTCCAAAGCTAAGGTCTTAATGGACGTCCATGTACAATTTTGGCAAAAATTAGGTTGGAATTTCGGATCATGAAAAAAGATGTTGAAGTATAGCACATGAAAATCTGTAAAATGGGGGGTTTACTTGCTCCAGGGTTCGTTTGACCTTGAAAATGGGTCATTTTGGCCGTGAGGGCAAACTGGCTCCATAGCTAAAGTTTTAACGGACGTCCATAAAAATTTCAGAAAAAATGATGTCGAAATTCTAGATCACCAAAAAATCTATGGATTATAGCATACGAAAGTCGGCCAAATGTGGGGTTTATATACTCTGAGGCTCGTTTGACCTTGAAAATAGGCCGTTTTGGCCATGAGGGCCAACTGGCTCTATAGATAAGGTCTTAACGGACGTCTATGAAAATTTTTGGCAAAAATGAGGTCGGAATTCTAGATCACCAAAAAATTCATGGACTATAGCACACGAAAATCGGCAAAATGTGGGATTTACTTACTTTGAGGCTCATTTGACCTTGAAAATGGGCCGGTTTGGCCGTGTCAACTGGCTCCTTAGCTAAGGTCTTAACGAACATCTATGAAAAAATTTGGCAAAAATGAGGTCGAAATTTCGTATCACAAAAAAAAATGGTGAACTATAGAACACAAAAATCGGTAAAATATGGGGGTTTACTTGCTCCGGGGTTCATTTGACCTTGTAAATGAGTCATTTTGTCCGTGAATAGCCTGTTCATTAAATCTTTCAATGTATGGTAAATCCACAATATGTTTTTTACGGTCCCAAAAAGCATTAGGACAATCAGAATATATTTCTTCTTCAATTTTTTTTTGAAGATTAGCTATTTTAGTAACTATCTCTGGGGTTTTTAAAATCTGTTCGATTTTTTTTCAAAATGCTATTTGTATATATATGTTTATTATCGTACTTATCTTGTTCCTATATATTGTTTCTATACTTGGTGTGAGGTATTCGTTCTTTCCTATGTGTATGAAGTATCCGACTAATACCCGGAGCATACGTTGGTCAGCCGTATTCTGTAAGGTCGTTGTAGCCAGGAAGGCGTTTAGACATGTTGATGGTGGTCCCGTAGCTAAGATGACCCTAGGAAAAGAACTGTTGTAAAACCAAGAGAACCTCCCTTAGAAACTCTATTTAGATCTTTGATATGTATTTTAATTCCTATTAGATACTTGCTAGCATGTTGATTATTGTTAATTTACTCGTTGAGGTAATCTTGTTATGTAAGTCCATTAGACAGTATTTTAAATCAAATGGAGAAAAATCAAAATATTTTGAATAGTATAAATCTATCTTCACAATCTACTAAGATTGCTAAATTAGAAAATGATTTACAAAACTGGAGTATACCAGAAGAACCTTTTAAAAAGATTTATCATTTAGGTAATTTTAGTTATATTACTCGTCGTAATATTAAGACTTGTGAGTCTACTAATGCAATTAATAATTCTCTAGAAATTATTCGCCTCCTTAAAGATAATAATATAAATCGTTATAAATCTGATTATAACTATTTGCATATTGGTTTAGTGCAAGTAGCGGTTAAACCTCTCTTTAGAAAAGGCCTTGATATTCCTGTTTGTGTCATCCTTCGAGATGGCAGGTTTTTGAATTTTGACGATTCTTTGTTAGGAGTTTTGCAGAGTAATCTAGCTGATGGGCCAGTTTACTTTAATTGTTATCCTAACTTCTCTATTGATATCAATGATCCTAATGTCATGGATTCCTTGAATCTTAATGTCAAAACCAAAAATTTAAACAGTAAAATCAATACTCGTGAAATAGCTATTATTTACCGAGTTTATTACCGTCTTATGAAAACCACTCTTGCTCCTAAAGCACGAATAGAAAGCCTGAAAGGTGAGACTATGCTTATGGAAGCCAACCATGAACATAGTTCTATATTTGTTCCTCGTCTTCTCAAATGGAAAGATATACTCTCCAGTAATGATTGGCGTTTTGAAAACATAACTCAACCTTTTGCGTCTCATTCTGAAAGATCTCAGATAGAAAGAGTTGTTCAATTCCCCTATGGGTCTATAGAACTCAAATTCCTTGATAATTCTGTTAGGAGATCTTCTTCGTGTCGAAGGTCATCCTGGTCTCCTTCTACTTCATGTCCCTTGAAAACTGTTCCCAGGCCACCTTCTTCTTCAAAAACCCCGGAGGAAGCAGATGATGCAGATGACGAAACTATTTCTGTTGCTGACAACAGTAAAGGCAAAGTCACAGGAGTAGACTTTTCAGGAGATATACCTAAGGTGTTCTACCAAGATATTCCTGGCAGTCCCACTGCAAGTGAAATGGAACTCCCTAAAGACAAACCATCTTGGTTGCTTGGAATGCTAAAGACAAGCAAAATCTTCGAGCCCAATCCTAAGATCCTGCATGAACAATGGATCCATCCCAACAATCAGGTAAGGAGAAAATGGTATATTTCTACCTATACTCTTAAGCAAAGAGAATCCTTTAGAGATTTGTGGATGATAGATATGAGAAGGATTGGTTGTGAAATCGAATTCTTCAAATGGTTTGAGATGACTGGTGGATTGAAAATTGTATTGAGTCATTACAAGTTATCATTAATAAATGGTACACTACTTCTAATAAAGTTGTTGAATCAATCACTCCTCCTCTTGAATGAATTAACATCCCTATTGCAGGAACTGTAATCAAAGCTTTTCCTTTTAAAGAGAAAAGTGATAAGACAAGTAGTTTGCTTACATCTGCAGATATTGACAGAGTAGTAGAGCAAAACAATTACTCTAACCAAATTCTTCATATCATAGCCAGACAAATAGAAGATACCAAACCAACCATCAGTGGAAGACCGACTCCGGCTTCTACTTCATCCAACCATAATATTGAAACCTATCCAGGATTCAAAATCCCTGAATTTTCTAAAGAAAAATTCCCTAAATTATCTGATACCTTTGAAGTAACAGGAAATATCATTGAAAAAATCAATGCTCAACTTTACAACTTTAACATCTCCACGAAAGATGATAAAACACCAGAAAAGGTTTCTACCCTCCAAGAAGAACATGCATCCACTCAAGAGAAATCTAATCTCCTCCAAAAACTTGCTAGTAGTCGTTTCCATAACATGAAAAATTACCATAGCAGACCTTCTTTCCCAGATTTGCAGTATGAAGAAAGTGCCTTCTTATCTACTTCCTCTCACGAAGGAAGAAGCATCACAAAATGGAATATTGATGGCCTAGCCGAGCATCAAGTTTACAATAAACTCCATGAAATGGGTGTTTCTATTACTGCATATAAAATGCGTGGATTGGCAGAAAGAGATGCTGCTAACATGATTATTGCAGGTTTCATAGGAATGTTGAAACATTGGTGGGATAATTATTGCACTGATGAAATCAAGCAACTCATTATTAATGCCACTGCAACGGAGACAGTTGTAAAGATGGAAGGAAATACACAAAATCACTTCTAATTTCACAAGAGAAGATGCTTGTGCCACCCTGCTATACCACATTGCCAAACATTTTATTGGAGAACCAAAACTATTCCAAGATAGGAGTCTCCAAATTTTGAGTAATCTAAATTGTCCAAACTTAGACAACTTTATCCATTATAAAAATGCCTTTCTTAGTAAAGTTATGATTCGCCCAGATTGCAATTTGGATTTCTGGAAGGAACGCTTTATCAGTGGCCTACCTCCTCTTTTTGCCGATAAAGTAAGAACGAAAATACAAGATCGTAATAACGGTAATATTCCTTATGGCAATCTTACTTATGGTGACTTGGTAAGCATTATCAATGTTGTAGCCCTTGAACTTTGCACGGATATTAAGCTCAAACATCAGCTCAAGAAAGAGCAATCTTCTTCTAGAAAGGAACTTGGAGGTTTCTGTAGGTATTTTGGTTTTATCACTCCACCAGATAAAATCAAAAAAGATAAAAAGGAAAAATCCCATAGAAATAAATCTCGAAGAAGAAATGATTCTACCAGACCTAAGAAAAAGAAAGCAAGGTCTAAAAGGCCTAATGATGCTAAAATAGATGTATGTTGGACTTGTGGCAAGACTGGTCATAAAGCCAATGAATGTCGTTCCAAGACCAAGAAGAAGAAAATCAATCTTCTTAATATCGACGAAGAAACCAAAGGTAAGCTTCTTGCTATTCTTGACAAACCATTTTCTGAATCTTCAGGTACATCTGATGTATACAGTGATGATGAAGACATTGACCTTGATTATGATTCGGATGTAAGTCAATCAGGAAAAGATTGTACCTGCACTGAAGCTTTATGTACTTGTGATAGTACGCCTCATATTCGAGTACTTTCTGACCATTCGGAAGAAGCTCTCTTCGATGTCATTCAACACATTAATGACAATGAGGCTAGGAATCGTTTTCTCCTAGAACTCAAAAATCTTCTTCTCAATACGGACAAACCCAAAAATCGTTCGATAATTGAACCTTTAAGCATGAAACAAATCATGAATCGCTCAGATAACCATTCTGAGCCTTCTATTTCAAATCTTCGCCATGAGGTCTCTAGTCTCAAAGAGGAGATTAGAAATATCAAATCTCGACTTTGTATCATTGAAACTGACATTCTCACCAGTCAAGTTCCTAAAAGAACTACTTTTCATGACCTTGAGTCTAACCAGGATTCTTCCCACGAAGATGTTGATAATAACATTGGTATTGACCTCTCCAATATCAATAATGATCACCTAGTTGAACCTTTAGTTACCAACACAGGTAATGACACTTCTACTTCTGTAGCACCAGGAGTAACGGTAATATATTCTATTAGACCTCAAAGTCATCATATACCTGTAAAAATAGTTGTTAGTAAACATTTTGTTATTAACAAAATTGCTTTGCTTGACAGTGGTGCAGATAGGAATTGCATTGTAAAAGGTATTGTTCCTACTAAGTATTTGCAAAAAAGTACTTCAAAACTATACTCCGCTACAGGGGAACCTTTGAAAATAAATTATAAGCTTTCCAAAGCTCATATTTGCAATAATGGCATTTGTTTAACAAATGATTTTGTTATTACTGAAGATATCAATGAAGATATCATTCTTGGAATACCTTTTATTACTCAGATAAAACCTTATTTTACTGACCTTGATGGTATTACTACTACTATTCTTGGAAAAGATTTACATTTTCCTTTTATTAAAACCCTTTCACAAGATGAAAGTAATTTCGTAAGAGAAAACACAGTTTTCCGAATTAATAACCTTTCACAACATATCACCTTTTTGAAGGATGAAATTCGTGTTAAAAAAATTGAACAGATTTTAAAAGCCCCGGAGATAGTTACTAAAATAGCTAATCTTCAGAAAAGAATTGAAGAAGAAATATGTTTTGATTTTCCTAATGCTTTTTGGGAACGTAAAAAACATATTGTGGATTTACCATACATTGAAGGATTTAATGAACATGCTATTTCCACTAAAGCAAGACCTATTCTGATGAATCATGAAATGATGGAATTTTGTAAAAAGGAGATTGACACTCTTTTAAAAAATAAGATTATTAGGATTTCTAAATCCCCTTGGAGTTGTTCTGCTTTCTACGTTAACAAAAACGCAAAGAAAGAAAGAGGAGCACCAAGACTAGTAATCAATTACAAACCTTTAAACTCCGTTTTAAAATGGATCAGGTACCCCATACCTAACAAATGAGACCTTTTGAAAAGGACTTTTAAAGCTAATATTTATAGCAAGTTTGATATGAAATCAGGTTTTTGGCAAATTCAGATTTCAGAAAAAGACAAATATAAAACTGTTTTCAATGTCCCATTCGGAAAATATGAATGGAATGTAATGCCTTTCGGGCTCAAGAATGCCCCTTCTGAATTCCAGAATATCATGAATTACATATGCAATGATTACTCTTATATGTCAATTGTTTATATTGATGATGTGTTAATCTTTTCAGAGAACATTGATTCCCATTTCAAACATCTCAACACTTTCTTCAAAATTATTAAGAATAATGGTTTAGTTGTCAGCGCCAAGAAAATGGTACTATTTCAAAGCACCATCAGGTTTTTAGGTCATGACCTTTATCAAGGCACTTACAAACCTATTTGCAGAGCCATAGAGTTCTCTTCTAAATTCCCAAATGAAATTCCTGATAAAACCCAACTTCAGAGATTTTTAGGAAGTCTAAATTATGTAGCTGATTTTATTCCAAAAGTCAGACAAACTTGTGAACCGTTGTATAAGAGATTTAGGAAAAATCCAGTTCCTTGGAGTACTGAACAAACCCAAGTCGTCATCCAAGTCAAAGCTCTTGTACAAACTATTCCATGTCTAGGAATCCCTAATCCAAATGTCTTTATGATTGTTGAGACTGACGCGTCTGATGCAGGTTATGGAGGAATTCTTAAGCAAAAAGTAGATCTTGAATCTACAGAGCAATTAGTTCGTTTTACATCCGAAATCCGGAATTCTGCACAAAAAAATTATTCTACTGTTAAAAAAGAAGTTTTATCTATCGTGCTATGAATCACGAAATTTCAAGATTATCTTATTAATAAAGAATTTTTGCTAAGAGTAGATTGTAAATCTGCTAAAGAGATTTTACAAAAGGATGTTAAAAATCTTGTTTCCAAACAAATCTTTGCTAGATGGCAAGCTCTACTATCTAGCTTTGACTTTGAAATTGAGTTTATTAAAGGAGAAAATAATTCTCTACCTGATTTTCTAACTCGTGAATTCTTGCAGGGAAAGCATGAGGCCATTTAGACCAATCACTCCTTCTAAAGGAGATAACAATCTTCCTAAAGCAAAAATGGCTAGACCATTTGTTCCTCCCCCTCTCACCCCTGCAAAAGCTGAATCTTCAATAAGGCCTGAACTAACCTTTCAAAATAAATTCACAGCTTTAGCCAATTTTCCGAGGCTACCTTGTCCTACTCAACCAAAGCTTCCAAAGCTTCTTTGTCCACCCCAACCAAAGTTGATCAATCTCAGACCAACAAAACCAACAATTCAGGAAGCATCTTCTAGCTCTGTCCAAACCAAAGCAAGTTATGCTATGAAGACACCTGAATCCTTTGCCCAAGCGGTCAACCCTGAGTTAACCAAAACCATCCCTACTAAAACCATCCCAAAAGAAGAATCTTTTGATTTTATTATCTCACAGGTATTACCTTTGATGGCACTTAACAAGGATTATGAAAATGTCAAAATAGGCACTTTAATTAAACCTTGTTACACATATTTTAACTATGTGGATACTGAAAATCCTTTAAAAACCAGAAGATTCTATGAAGCTGTTCTCATTGACACAGATCCCATAGAGATTGAGCATTCCAGAGATGCTAACAGTTATATTCAATATTCAAGGATTAGTATAAATAAAATCTTAGACCCTTTTGAGTGGTTTGCTGATCATCTACATACTCCCATTGCTCTGACAATGGCTCACAAGCCTCAGACTTATAATTGGCATGATTATAAGGCGGCTTGGATGAATTTTCTCTATTTAAGACCAAGACATACTTGGTTCATGAAGTACAGTCAGAATATTACCAAGGCTACCATTCCTAGATGGTTTTATGAATGGTGGAACTTATTTGGAGGAATTGAAAAAATTCTTCCCCAACAATTCCTCAACAGGTTCGAAGAATTTCAAAAGAAAGAAGGAATCACTACATTACCAGAGCATATTAAATTATGCAAATATTATATTCAAAAGAGAATATCTTATATTATTACTTGGAATTTCTCCAAGACTAATGTAGATCGCATTCAGTATTTGTGCAAACAAATTCAGGTCAAAGGTTGGGTTCCCAAACAACCAAATACTAAGGTTCAAGACAAGGCAAAACCTTCCAAGAAATTATCCAAAGCTGCTCTCAAACAGAAGTTAAAAGAAACAATGGATAATTTAGATGATTATGATGAAGACCAAATCATGAGGATGATTGAAGACGCTGCTTCCACAGAAAGTAGCAGTGAAGATAATGGCGATATGTGTAATCCCAAAGGTTTAGCCTTGGCTTACATGGAGCTTGATTATGAATAGGAAAAGGACCCTTGTGGAAAAATAGAGGCAAAGATGAAATTATTTTTCCATATAGTAGCATTTCACTATTCTAAATTAGCATCCAATGAGAAGATATAGGACAAAATGCTTTTGGAAAAAGCACCTCCATTATCTCTACTTTACTAATAGAGATTCCCATTCAACCATTTCCGACAAAAGAAGTAAAGCATGATGTTTCCACTATCTTTTAGTAGGACCCTTTTTATTGTCGGCAACATCTTAGCCGTCCACTTGTATGCCTAAGATATAAAGGCAATCTCTCATTTCTCCTATAAAAGGAGCATTAGTTTTACCATTAGAGGCATCAGAACATTTCCCAATATTCTGAAAACCTCTCTCTCTCTTGTAATCTATTTTCCTATGTTTTTGCTTGCAATGTTTGGAGTTCATCAATAAACGTCAGTTGTTTGTAATTTCTTTCTCTTTATAAAGTGGATGAGGAGGAAATCACCGATGATGAGACCATGGTGATGTATGTGAACGCTTAGGAACCTAACCCTGCATTGAGACCACATATGATTGCTTGTTATCGCTCCATGTGGATTGTCAATAGGTCTAAAGAGTTCTTCGACAATGGTATTGTGAATAAAACTGGGAGCTTCAAGAATCGAGCAATTATGCTTGAGACTAGGGTGGTGGTAGCTGATGTCAAAGCATTCTTGGACATCTATCGGATATTTCAGCACCATCAGTTCGATTGGATGGATAATGCACCTGGTGAATACTCTAGCCACCTGACTAGAGAATTTTATTCCTCGTATGCAGCTACATTAATGAATTTTGTTGCGGATATAGAGACCATGAAGCGTAGACAGAAAGACATGGCTAGTACCTGGGGTCCACTCAACTCAATCATAGTTAGGGGCAAATCAATAGATATTTCTGAGGCGTCGATTAACAGACTGTTGTACGGCCCAGAATACTCTGCACCCATTTCAGTTGGCTTTTTCAAGGGCAAACATCATGAGGTCACCAGTGATGCTACAATGGAAGATCAAACTTCTCGAGAAAGGGTTTTACGCTGGATTGCGAAGCAAATTGCCATAGATGGGGAAATTGCAGGTTGGGTCACCCCAACTCCAACACTTATCACTAAAGCTTCGCTGTCTTTCCCGGCCAAGGTTTGGTGGGCTATTGTCCGAGCGCAATTGAGACCGACAGCTAATGATAACACTTTGTCCCTTTCCCTGGCCTCGTTAGTAGCATGTCTTATGGTAGGTTACCCGATTAATGCATGAAGGTTAATAACAATCGAGATGAGAGACATAGCGCTAAATGAGAGAGCTGCACTTCCTTTTCCCTATCTGATAGGGAAATTATGTCGAGGAGCGAATATTCCTCCGAACAACCTAGTTGACAGATGGGGTGAAATATTCAGACTAACCCATGTTTCAAAAATCAAAGATGTCACGAACCATCTCTTTGGCGCGAAATCTGCCGTTGTAGGTACTTTAGCTGTTATTCCACATGTCCCACTTGATATCCCCAGGCAAGTAGAGATCCAGAACAGGGAGAATCATCACAACCGTCCACAAAGGCACTACCACCCCCAGCTTCAGCCTCCCAGACTTCAGGTACCTTTATCACTATCCCTATGCTTTTTCTTGAGAAATTGATTGCAGATCAGCGCCAGACCAGGACATTGGTAGACCAAATTGTGCTTCGAATGCCCCAGTTGATAGAGACAAAGGTATTAGCTGCGAAAAAAGAGATCAAAGATGAGATGAGGATGGAGATATCAGTCTTAAAGGACAGAATTGATGGTTTAGAGAACCTTGTTCAGGATCACTTCCAGGCTACCGGTTCAGCAAATACTGAAGAGTTCAGAGCCCAATTGGCCGAAATGCGCACTCAAATTGCTAATCTGGCTGAAAAGCCAGCACAGGTTCCCACTCCGGTCATGCTAGAGTCGTTGATGCAAATGTTAAGTCAGGCACCCTACACTCAAACACTCGATGATCTTTGGGGAGCACCCCTTACAAGTAAATGTGGCAAGAGAAAACACATAGCTGGAGAACTTGATGAGGAGACCCCTACTGACACAGCTAGAGAGGCAAAAAGGCAAGAAAAGAGAGCTCGTAGAGCATCAAAGAGGGAAGCTAGGGAGAAGGAAGCCCTTGCCCAGCAACAACGAGATGCAGCCTTAGTTGGAGCTTCTGGTAGTGGTACACTTGCTTCGAGTAATGAGGACCACACTGATCATGTCCCGAGACCTGAGAGTGCACCCATTGATAAGGGTGCCAATGCTGATATGACGAACGGCGTCTAGAGCGCCGCAGGTATAACCCCTCCTCATAGCCTGTGTATTTGATTATTTTATCTTGACTTTGAGGACAAAGTCCTTTTTCTTTGGGAAGGGAGTGGTTAGCAGCCGGCCATAGCTGTTAGAAAAATGGAGGTTATCTCTTTCTACTACTGTGTTGGGTGTTTTATGCATCGAGCTGTGCAGCAGCTACTCTATGAATATTGAGGACCCGAATCTGAGTTTGACTGTTAGGATCTTTAGATGACATCTTAGATACTGATATGTTGAAAGTGGCTAATCTGACCAATTAATTGGTGAACCAAGAAACTAAAAAAATGCAATCCTGTGTAGTATGTGAGTAAGTTTTGATAGAAGTCTAACACTAGGAGCAGAAACTAGAACTTGCCTAAGTAGTCTTGCTTGAATCTAAAATTAACCGGATAGGAAAGGATCAGTAGGCCATTTTTGTTAAACCAGTAAAAAGCCAAAAATAAAGGAACCAAATGAAAAGCTTATCACTTGAACCCAATTTGAGCCTTAAATTAGTCTTTGTTCTTACCCAATATATATCAAATCCTTGGTTCTTCAAAGGTACACGATATCACAACTCAGGCCAAAAGCCTAAGTTGAGGGTGATTGCAATCCGAACAGAAAGAAAAAGGAAAAAGAAGGTTCAACCAGTGAGCTGAGTTCATTTAAAAATAAAATAAAATAAAATAAAATAAAATAAAATAAAATAAAATAATAATAATAATAATAATAGTAATAGTAATAGTAATAATAATAATAATAATAATAATAATAATA
>JAJOOR010024370.1:0-14626 GCA_036250505.1 Solanum acaule | reverse complement strand
CAATTTGCGCTGCTATGAGCCTCTCATGATCATCATTCACTGAATTTATCATATCCACCACTTCATTCACATTGGAATTCTGACTTGAATTTGGATTTGGATTTGGATGTTGCTGTTTGGGGAAAACACCGACTTCAGGACTAGTTATCGCACAGTACAAGTGTGACGCAAAATCACAGCCAGCGCAATAGTACAACCAATTGTCATTGCTCATCGTTACAAAGCAGATATCGCAAACATATTTGCTATCCTTGTCTTCGTCAGGAGAACCGAAGTGGAGCTCCAATTGATGCGTGTGTTTATCAACAAGTATGGAGCTAGGACAGGATGCACATTGCAAGTGAATATCAAATTCACAAGCAGCACAGTTATAGCAAAATCCATTTCCATCAGAGCCACAAGCACTGCAAATATAGTAACCACCCGCGTAAGTCGGAATTTGGTGAAGGGTCAAGGGGTGGGAAGGATGAGACGAGTGATTGAGAAAACGCGGAGCATTAAAGCAGTTTTCATGGAGGAAATATTGGCAGGTGTTGCAGCCGTAGAAAGGCTTGTTAGTATTGTTTGGTTGCTCACAAGCATTGCAAGTGAGAGTTTCAGTTGGATTGGCAATTAGTTTCAAGATGTGGTCATGGCTGAAGTGTTGTTTACCCGCAATTGTACCCCCGTTCAGTCTTCCCATTGTGTCTTATTTTTCCTTGCAATTTTGACGTGCATTTATAGATACTAATTCAACTATACTAACAAGTTAATAACATGGAGAACAAACAATTTTTTTTAAAAAACTTTATTAAGTTTGGAGAACAAACAATTTGGCCAATTGTTATTCAAAAGTGTGTTTAAATATCTGTAAGCATATTGACTGACTTAGCGCTGTTATCATTGGCTACTAAAATAATGGCGAGCATTTTCGTATAATTTGACATACACTAAAACTTCCTTGTTCATTTTCTTATCTCTCTCATAACCTCTATTTGGAGTGATAAGTATTTTCTTATTCAGGTGTCACGTTTGAGCTTTGAGTATATATAGAATCACCTTTAATGTTAGAGAATGTTTTACCCCCAAAGTTGGACTTTCGTATGGGAATCCAAAATTAGTCGTGAGGCACAATATGAATATCGAACATCGAACACCGAATGAAAAAAAAAAGATTAGAAGCTCTATCTAGATTTATAGGTTGTCGTCTCAGTGATATAAACTGTAAAATAAGATCCACAGATTTCGGCAAATTGATAACTTTGGAAAGTCAACTGTATTGAGGTTCATGGATGTTATGGTAAAAGTCCACTGTCAGACTTTTTGCTCTAGCAAGTTGGCATTTTATCACTCATTATCCTAGTGCTGACTATTGATTAATACTTAATTAATAATCTGTATTGATAATCTTCTGAACGTTGGAGTACGATACTTTTCCGGACCCTGGGTGAATACAGAATGCTTTTGCACCGGGTTGCCCTTGATTCTCAGGCTTTTATCGAGCTTCTCAAGTTGATTCTCACTTCTTAATTCTTTTAGCCTTTTTGGTGTCATGATTTTGCAGAGCTAGAATTTTATGATTGTTGTTTTTGGATTCTAATCTTGTTAAATTTTTAGATTCTAAATCAATAATTTGTATACCTTCAATAAATTTTTAGGACAAATAATACGTAGTTTGAATTAAAGCTATTGCTTCGACCAAAATTATAACGGACAGTACTCTAACTCTGCCCCTTTTATAATACTAACATTCAATGAATTTTTAGAACAAATGATACAGAGCAATGCACTTTTAACCTTTGTGTTATAGGGCAAGTGCATGTTAGTTCTACTGTCAGTTGTTGCGCACAAATCGTGTTACGATGAGAGTGGTTTACTAGGGAAAAACTAACGCTTAAAGCATAGTCAAATTGGAAATTTAATCTTATTATTCTACGCCCAAGTTCAAATGCACCTATTTTATTTTTGCGCCGTTCACTTTGTAATATAATGTATTTTGTTTGTCAACAAGGACAGATGCACGGTAAAAAATATGGTTTCGGCAAACTCACTAGTTTTGGCTCAAACTTTGTATATGTATTGAAAAGTTTGTCAAATATGTGTAAATATTACTTGATAGTTAGTGAGAGTTTAAATCTAGAATTCCCTTATGTTTATCTGCATAATATTTTATTTGAATTATCAGAAACAATTTAGTATAATTCTTAGTAATTCGTTTTTGTTTTCTTAGAGTGAACATTGACAACTTAAATTATTGCACTCACCTGATAAAATTGGAAACAGTAATTAATAGTACTAACATTTGATATTGAAGAGAGTGATCAGAAAGAGAAATAACACACCAAAACATTTATTTTGCAATTAAAAGACAACATAATTTGAGCTTAAACAATTTTCTTATCACGATGATAGAGTTAATAGTAACCGTATCGTCTTCGTGGTGTCATCAAGTCCAGACAAGCCTCTCTTCCTCGTGCCGCAATCTGAGCACGAAGTTGAGCTGCCATTATCTGTTCTTCAGCTTCATTTGCTGAATTTATCATCTCCACTCTTGCATTTGGATTTCTATTTGAATTTGAATTTGTTTTTGGATTTGGATTTGGAATTGGACGCTGCTGTTTGGCGAAAACACCAACTTCAGGACTAGTTATCGCACAGTGCAAGTGTGATGCGAAATCACAGCCACCGCAATAGTACAACCAATTCTCCTTGTTCATTATTTCACTGCAGATATCACAAACATATTCACTATCCTTGTCTTCGTAAGGAGAATCAAAGTTGAGCTCCAATTGATGCGGGTGCTTATCAACAAGTATCAAACTCGAAAGAGATGCACATTGCAAGTGGATATCAAATTCACAACAAGAACAGCTAAAGCAAAATCCATTGCCAGCAGAGTCACAAGCCTTGCAAGTAAAGGAACAACTCGAATAAGTCGCACTTGGGAGAAGGGTCAAGGGATGGGAAGGATGAGACGCGTGATTGAGAAAACGCGGAGCATTGAAGCAGTTTTCATGGAGGAAATATTGGCAGGTGTTGCAGCCATAGAAAGGCTTGTTAGTATTGTTTGGTTGCTCACAAGCATTGCAAGTGAGTACTGTTTCAGTTGGATTCACAATTAGTTTCAAGATGTGGGAATGGCTGAAGTGTTGTTTATCTTGAGGTCCCGCATTTGTACCCCGGTTTTGTCTTCCCATTTTTTTTTCCTTGTAATTTTATTGTGCAATATAATGGATATATATTGGAGAGTTAGCTGCAAGTGATATACATTTATAGATATTTTAATTCAACTTTACGATGCAATAACTTGGCCACGTTGCTTCCTATAGACGACTTTGCTTCCATAATTTCTTTTTTTCTTTTACCAAGTCGTCTCCGACATTAACAATTTGGCCAAATTGTTATGCAAAAGTATATTTAAACATCTTTAATTATCATATTGACTGACTAGCTGTTATCAATTGACTACGTACTAAAATGGAGCTGAGCATCTTCATGTTTTGACTTTGACTAAAATGGCGCGGAGCATCTTCGTATTCACAAGTTAATTGTGTGAGGTTCATGGAAGTTTTGGTAGACTTTTTGCACTTGCAAGTTGGCATTTCATCAATCATTTTCGTACGTAGTGCTAGTCGACTACTAGTTCATTTAGAGCTTGTTCCAATCTGTATCAGACTTTGGAGTCTGATTATTGCAGCATCTTAATACTAATTAACTTGCCAGACGAACAATCATATATTTGTTTGATATATCCTCATCCTTCGATCTGTCACCTTTCTAGTGTTACCATATGTCTCAAGTGGATGTGATCAAAATAATTAGTCATTTAATTGAGGATATAATAGGTAAAAAGAATTTGTCCTTTCTTGATTTGTCAAAATTGACTAGTAATTAGGGACAACTATAAAAGGAAAAGTGGACAAGTTTTTTTTTTTTTTTTTAACGTAGAGGATAATATGTTGACAGCAACTCTAACCTGATAATACGTGTACAGTCATTCCTATCTTATTTGCGATGATAGTAAAACTTTAAAATTTTGACAACATACTTCTTGGGACAGGAGATGAGGACAAAATAGTTCAGATAGTTTTATTAAGGGAGGGAAAAAATGCATGTCTTATCTTTAAGAAGACTACAACAGATAAGGATACGTCCAGAAGAGCACAAATGACATAAGCCCGCCGAAAAATCCATCAAGCAAGATTCTGTTCCAGCTGTCAAAGTAGGAGTGGATTGAAAACTTGGCCTTCGCCGTGAGTGCTACTGAAGTCATTGCCATGACAAGGAAATAAAAGATAAATCCTGTCAAGCTAGTAAGTCCCAGAATGCTGGCAATGACACCACCAATGATTGCCATGAATGTGCGGCTGTAAAGAATAACTTTCATGTTGTTTTGCATATTCTCAGGATTGAAAGTGGGCAAATCATCCATACCGCTGCTCGACTTTTCAGTAGACCCGTTCGAGTTATCATGCCCAGCCATCACGACTTTTTGCAATTCAGAATGATTGAATTTATTGTTAATGGATCTGTTAAATTCAAACGGCAAAAGTGGACAAGTAATTAGGGACAAAGAGAGTACTAAATAAGGCATTTATGTTCAATTTACATTTTTGACCCTCATGTAATTTATTTTATTCTTTGAAACGGATCTGGAATTCTTAAAATAAAAAATCTCTAAGACATCTCTTCACAATTTTTGCTAGATCCTTAAACGGATTCTGAATTCTTTATCTAGATCATATATATTTATGTATAATCACACGCACAATAGAGAGTTCATATAATAACTACTTTTGAGGCTAGGGATGGTTGATATGACGAGCACTATCCTTCTAACAAACAAATTGCCTTAATTGTGTTATAGGACTAGTTAATTTATTAGAGCGACTCCCAATTGTTGCGCAAAATCACCTTTGGAACACTGTTGCTGATGCATAATTAAGTTGTATTATTATTATTCTATGCCGAAATTCAAACAGTTGTAATAGATATTGTAATTCGTAAGATGGAGAAATATGTCCATCAACGATAATAGACATTCGAGATTGTTATCTTCTGTATTTAGATCAGCAAATCATAAATAATAAAAGAAGAAAAGAAAAAAAAACAACCTTCGCCACAATCCTTTATTTCTTGTTCACACCTTTAAAACCCAACAGATCTAGATCGATAAAACATAATAGTAAATAATATGACATGCAAATTATGCATTTATATTTTGCAAAAAATTACATGAATAATGTCAAAGAGGATGCATTATCACTCATTAAAAAATGAAAATATAGTCAAGAGTAAATGTATGTTCGTGTTAGCCTGCCCGAATCCATCATTTCTTCTCCTAATCGTGTTGCCATTCGACTAGCAAGTTGATATTCAAAAAAATTATCACTAATCTCATTAACTGAATTTATCATTTCCAGTGCTGAATTTGCATTTGGATTAATTGATCGGCTTCCTGGGAAAACAACAAGTTCAGGGCTAGCACACTGCAAGTGTGCCACGAAATCACAATCAGCACAATAGTACAACCAATTGTCCTTGTTCATTACTGCATCGCAGACATCACAGACGTATTTGATATCCTTATCTTGGTAAGGAGAACCGAATATGAGCTCCGATTGATGTGGGTGTTTGTCGATGAATAATGAACTCGGACAAGAGGCACATTGCACGTGGATATCAAACTGGCAACGGGCACAGCTAAAGCTGAATCCGTTGCCAGAAGATCCACAAGCGTTGCAAAGAAAGAAACGAGTAGGGTAAGTTGGAATTGGGAGAAGGGTTAAAGGGTGTGAAGGATGAGATGAGTGATTGAGAAATCGCAGAGCGTTGAGGCAGTTTTCATGGAGGAAACATTGGCAATTGTTGCAGCCATAAAAAGGCTTGTTATTATTGTTTTGTTGCTCACAAGCATTGCAAGTGAGAGTACGTACAGTTGGATTAACAAGTTTCAAGACATGGGGATGGCTGAAATGTACTTGATTTTCTTGAAACGATGTCGTTCCTTGTATCGACCTATCGGTACAATTTTTTCTTCCCATTGATTTTACTTGTATTTTTGTTAGTTAGTGCGAGTAAATTAAGTGAATTACAGTAATATTTGTAATTGTATTTATGGCTACTTAATGATGATAGAAATAGCAAGGGATAAGTTAATAACATAGGAATTCAACTTTCTTAGGTTCATGGAAGTTACAGTTATGAATGACTGTTAAATTAACAGTCTTAGGCTTAACTCACACCCCAAAAGCTAGCTCAAAGGGAGGAGGATTACCCAAGCCTTATAAGGAGTCCACCCATCTCATTAACCACCGATGTGGGACTTTAGTCATTCTTTAACATCCCACCTCACGCCCAATGCTTAACATCTGGTGCGTGGGCAATTTTGATTTTTGGGGTCCCCAACATCGGGTGACATGGGCCCTGCTCTGATACCATGTTAAATTTCTTATGATCTAATCAAATTCAAGAGTGTGTGATCAACGTTGTCTCCCACTACTGCTCCAATGGCAGGTTCAGTGTGCTTCTTTAGTATATAGAGTCCTTCTGTCTCTCTACCAATCCCAATCACCTTCCCATTTGAAAGGTCCTGCACCACACATAGGTCGGGATAAAAGGAAACAAAACAGTTGAGATCCTTAGTAAGCTTAGACACTGATAACAGATTAAACTTAAAATCTGGAACATGCAGTACATTCTTCAAACAGAAACCTCCTAAAATTATAGCATCTCCTGTGTGTTTTACTTGAGTTCTGCTCCCTGTTGGAGTTTGAACTTTATCACAACTAGGATCAGACACTTTTTTCATTTCTCGCAATACTTTTGCACTATGTGTTATATGATGGGAAGCACCTGAGCCCACAATCCATTCTACAGCTTCATAACTACTTTGGACAGAAATCATACCTGCGGCATCAGTCCTGCAGTTTCCTGTTGGTGCTGGTGGCAACATGCTCAACAATTGATCATACTATTCTCTGGTGAAGAATGCTCCATGTGATGTTGATGATCCTGTGATTTCATCTGGAGGTGAAAATTCCACTTCTGATAGTGTAGTTCTTAATCATGAGTCCACAGATGTGGCTGGCCCAAGACTCGACTCCGACATTCATGTGGATCAAAGTGAGGAGCTTGAACTGGTTGACGCTACTCCTCATAGTAATCCACGTCCTCCTCAAGTCTCAGGTCAAAGAAGGACTACCAGATCTTCTAAACCTCCCATTTGGACTAAGGACTATGTTGTTCCCTCTAAGTTCAATCCTTATTCCATCACTAATCATGTTAGAATGCCCATCTGCCTTGTAAATATCAAAGTTATCTCAGTGCTTTCTCCAGTATCACTGAACCTCAATCTTTTACGGAAGCATCACAGGATGAGAGATGGATGACAGTAATGCAGCAGGAAGTTTTAGCTTTAGAAGATAACAATACTTGGACTATTGTGGATCTACCTAAGGGAGAGAAAGCTATAGGGTCCAAGTGGGTGTACAAAGTAAAGTATAAAGCCAATGGTGAAATAGACAGATTCAAAGCTAGGCTAGTGGCCAAGGGTTACACACAAAGAGAGGGACTTGATTATCATGAAACCTTCTCACCTGTGGCTAAAATGGTAACAGTAAGGACCTTGATTAGTGTTGCTGCTTCTTATGGGTGGAGTCTTTTCCAAATGGGTGTCAATAATGCTTTCCTACAAGGAGATTTACATGAAGATGTCTATATGGAACTCCCTCGGGGATTCCATCGACAGGGGGAGAACAAGGTTTGTAAATTGGAGAAGTCACTTTATGGCCTTAAACCGGCATCTAGACAGTGGACCATCAAGCTTACAGATGTTGTCTTACATTCTGGCTATTCTCAAAGCATGCATGACCATTCTTTATTTACCAAAAGACAAAGTGCTCATGTTGTTGTTATCTTAGTTTATGTTGATGATTTTCTTATTACTGGAAGCAGTGGGGATCTGATCAAGGAAGCAAAGTTGACACTACATCAACATTTCAAAATGAAGGATTTAGGAGATTAAAGGTACTTTCTTAGAATTAAAGTTCTCAAATCTAGGGAAGGAATCTTACTATATCAAAGAAAATATGCTTTACAACTCATTTCAGATGCTGGTCTTAGTGGTGCTAAGCCTGCCAGCACCCCATTGGAATTCAATCACAAGTTTACTAGCGCGGATTATGACAAACAAATTGGTGCGACTGATGATCCAGAATTTGATGACATTACGGCAAACCAAAAGTTGGTTGGCAAGCTGCTCTATTTGACAATTACAAGGCCTGACATTTGCTTTGGTGTACAGGTCTTGAGTCAATTCATGCAACAACCAAAGGTATCACACTGGGAAGTAACTCTTAGAATCATAAGATATGTGAAGAAATCACCCGGTCTTGGTGTATTGTTGAAAAGAGGAAATGTCACGGAATTAACTGGATAATGTGATTCAAACTGGGCCTCTTGTCCAAATACCAGGAGATGGTTATGTGGTCAAGCTTAGGGACTCTCTAATCTCTTGGAAATCGAAGAAGCAACAAACAGTAAGTAGGAGTTCAGCTGAAGCTGAATATCGAAGTATGGCTGCTGTACTTGCAGAATTAATCTGGTTAGCCGGTCTGTTGAAGGAGTTGAGTGTATCTATCACCATGCCCATAAAAGTATTTTCCGATAGCAAGGCTGCCATTCAGATAGCAGCAAATCCCATTTTCCATTAGAGGATGAAGCACATTGAAATTGATTGTCACTTCATTCGAGAGAGGGTGAAATCTGGTTTTATTGCTCCATAATATCTCTGTTCTAGGTTGCAACTGGCTGACCTCTTAACCAAAAGACTTGGTGCAGGAGAACACGATGAGCTACTGTCCAAGTTGGGTATGTTAGATGTCTTCCACCTTCCACCTTGAGGGGGAGTATTGATCTATAAAATAAGCTGCCCAGATTAATGCTAATCGAGTTGGTTAAAAATCAGTTAGTTAGTCAGTTAGAGTCATGGACTAGGCACGTGAGTTTGTTAGAATTAGTTGTAAGTCTATAAAGTCACACATGTATAGTGTGAAGAATAATCTTTTCAGTCTTCAATCAGAAAATTTTGGTAGAATGTAGATTCTCGTGATTCTCTTATTCTCCTACTTCTTTTCCTTTCTTCAAGCTATTTTTCAGTTTTCTCCATTACTGTTTTCCTTGAATTTGATTAGCCTGAGCTGTTACTTGTCTCCATTGTGGAATTGTTGGCATAAGGTGTAGATCCTTCATGATGTGCCTTCCTCTTGCTTTTGAAATCTGCAGGAAATCCAACGATTCTATAGCAAGTATCCTTCGTATGTCCTTTGTATCCACAATGCTCGCAAACCATTCCTGCTCTTCTCGTTTGAAAACTTGATTGATTTTGGTGATTGTGTGCATTTGGAGGCCTGTGGTTTTGTTGTCCAGTTGCACCTGAGAAGCGTTGATTTGGAGGAAATTGAGAATTCCTTCCAGCCAGCATACTCATCGGTTCCTGTCCTCCTTCATTCACTCCTAGTTTCCTTTGGAAGTTCCTCTTGTATTGCTGTAGCATACACTTGGATCACACTTGGAACAAATGAACTAAGCAATATGTTGCTTCGCACTTGAGCATAGCTCTCGTTTAATCCTACCAGAAATTGTAGTAATCGTTGTTGTTTCACGTGTTCTATGTTAGGTCTAGACTCCACACAATCACATGACGAATTTGGGACCATTACATCCAGTTCGTCCCATAGATCTCGCATTTTGGAGTAGTAAATAGTTACTGAATCTGTACCTTGAGTTAACATGCCGATTTCTTTCCACAGGTAGAAAATCCTGGTTAAATTTGACTTGTCAAATCGTTCCTTGAAATCTTCCCAGATCCTCTCCGAGCTTGCAGCATAGATAATGCTCGTCATCAATTCAGGTGCTACAGCAGCACTGATCCACGATAGAACCACAACATCACATCTTTCCCATTTTGAGGCTAAAATACCTTTGTACGCAAACTTCACACAAGTGCCATCCACAAATCCTAGTTTTTTTTTAGTAGTGTGAGTCGCATAGATCTGCTCCAAATTCCATAATTCTCTGGTCCAGTGAGCTTAATCGGAATCAAAGCTGCTCCTGGAACATCTGACGCCTGTAGATGAAGTGGATGATTGAGATCTGTTTGTGCATCTTCCTCTGCCTGTGAATTTTGTGTTTTTGTCATCGTTGCTCTAACTCAAAGCATTCATCAATGAAATCGATTCTACTAGATCATAATCGCAACCAAAAGCTCTGATACCATGTTAAATTAGGTCTTAGGCCTAACTCACACCCCAAAAACTATCTCAAAAGGAGGAGGATTGCCCAAGCCTTATAAGGAGTCCACCCATCTCATTAACCACTGATGTGGGACTTTTGTCATTCTTTAACAGTGACTTTGAATTTGCTCTTATCAATTAGTTGGCATTTTTAATTTAGACGTGTTGAAATATGCATCAATATTTTGGACCTTGAAGTTTTTGTTACTGCAGCATTGAAAGCTAACTTGTCATAGGAGCAGACATTTGACTTCATTATTTCTAATGTACACATTACAAACTAATGAAAAAATAAAATTAATTTCCTTTTCCCTGCCCATCGAATTAATATCCTTTATTCATTTAGCTTTTCCTGGTTTCATCTATACATTTAAGCAAAATTGCATGTTTCACCCTTGTATTATAGGGCTAGTGCGTTTTTAGTTCTAGTCTTAATTTTTGTGCACAAGATATTCTTCCATTATTTTTTATGTGCATTTTAAGAATTTCTGTTATGTTAGTATAAATGTAAATTCCACCCAACAATATCAATTATCAACAATTGTGGATAGATAAACATAGAAACTGTAAAGAAGATGGAGAAAAATGTGCATCAACATGAACCATAAAAATATAAGTCACCAGGATGTGGTGTAGTGGATGGTGTTGATCCTTTCTTAATCAGAGGTCTCAAATTCAAGTCTTGGATATGAAAAAGTTCTTGATAGAGAGCGACCCCCCTCCTCGAATTGGGCACTATGCAGCACTCCAATATGGGTATGGGAAACCGAAAATAAAATAGAAATACAAGAGTTGAAAGAGAACTAATTGTGCTCCAAAAGGAAATAACATAACAGCTGCAAAGCATTTGATTTGCAGAAAATCAACAAGAATTGAAAAAGTGGATAGCAATTAGTAGTAATAGTGTCTTGGTGATAGATATTGTAAGATGGAGAAACATATCCAGCAACGATATTAAACACACGAGATCGATAAAACATAAATAATATGACATGCAAATTATCAAGCATTTATATATATTTTGCAGAAATTACATGTATAATATCAAAGCGGATGCATTATCACTCATAAGATGATGACATTAATATATAGTCAATAGTAAATGTATGTTCGTGTTGGCCTGCTCGAATCCATCATTTCTTCTCCTAATCGTGTTGCCATCCGACTAGCAAGTTGATATTCAAAAAAATTATCACTAATCTCATTAACTGAATTTATCATTTCCAGTGCTGAATTTGCATTTGGATTGATTGATCGGCTCCCTAGGTAAACAACAAGTTCAGGGCTAGCACACTGCAAGTGCGCCGCGAAATCACAATCAGCACAATAGTACAACCAATTGTCCTTGTTCATTACTGCATCGCAGACATCACAAACGTATTTGATATCCTTATCTTGGTAAGGAGAACCCAATATGAGCTCCAATTGATGAGTAATGAACTCGGACAAGAGGCACATTGCACGTGGACATCAAACTGGCAACGGGCACAGCTAAAGCTGAATCCGGTGCCAGAAGATCCACAAGCGTTGCAAAGAAAGGAACGAGTCGGGTAAGTTGGAATTGGGAGAAGAGTTAAAGGGTGTGAAGGATGAGATGATTGATCGAGAAATCGCAGAGCGTTGAGGCAGTTTTCATGGAGGAAATATTGGCAATTGTTGCAGCCATAAAAAGGCTTGTTATTATTGTTTTGTTGCTCACAAGCATTGCAAGTGAGAGTACGTACAGTTGGATTAACAAGTTTCAAGACATGGGGATGGCTGAAATGTACTTGATTTTCTTGAAACGATGTCGTTCCTTGTATCGACCTATCGGTACAATTTTTTCTTCCCATTGATTTTACTTGTATTTTTGTTAGTTAGTGCGAGTAAATTAAGTGAATTACAGTAATATTTGTAATTGTATTTATGGCTACTTAATGATGATAGAAATAGCAAGGGATAAGTTAATAACATAGGAATTCAACTTTCTTAGGTTCATGGAAGTTACGGTTACGAATGTCTTTCAATTTGCTCTAATCAATTAGTTGGCATTTTTAATTTAGACGTATTGAAATATGCATCAATATTATGGACGTTGAAGTTTTTGTTGCTGCAGATCTTAGTAAGAGTAACCCATTCCATACCCAGTCCAGTCGTCATTCGAGGACGAATGATCCCAAGGGAGAGATATTGTAACACCCCAGAAAATTCTTGAACTAAGACCGGAACCGTTCTTTGTAGTGAGTGAGATTTTACCAAGGAATTAAAAATTTCGTAAGTGTTAAGGTCATTAGATGTAGCACCTTGAGTTCCAAAAAGAATTAAATTGAAAATAGCAAAATCTGAAATTTTGCAAGTTAAGCTAAGTATGAGTTTTGTGTCGACTTCAAACGACCATAACTCATAGCTAAGGATGAGTTAGGTGTGCTACCATATACCGTAGGAAAGACCTTTGAATTATCTTTCCAACGCCGCCAAGTTTCCTAAGTTTCGACTTCGGATGAGTGAGATATGGCCTTTTGAAGTTAGGCTGTCCAGGTAAAGGAAACTAAACCGGAAATAGTAAGGGGTATTTTGGTCTTTTCCTTACCCAATCAGATTTAATTCATTTTTAGTAAGGTTTTAAGGATATAATCTGATTAGGTTCAGTTTTATAATCCTAGTTTATGCCTAGGGTTTTAGTTGAGAGAAAAGAAGAAGAGAAAAGAAGAAGAGAAAAGAGGAGAAAAGAGGAGAGGATCAAGCGTTCGTCGAGATTCTTGCGTGTTATTGCAGATTTTCGCCATAGGTTTGATCCCTAAGAGGTATGTAAGCTTCCATAGTGTTGGATTTGTTCACCCACACGCCAAACATGTTATTTTCAGCGCAAATTTCATTCTTGAAGTTGAAAGATTTGAGTTCTTGATAGGTGTTCTTAAAGTTCATTCTAAATCTTGTTGTGTTGGGTTTTGGATGATTTCTTAAGATCAAATTGAGTGTTTTAAGGAATGTATTAAGTAGATTAGAGTGTACTTATGTTAAGAAATCAATTCTAAGTGATTGGGGAAGAAACCATTCGATTCTAGGCGAAATAGGGTGAGAAAACGAGAAAAGAAACTTGCTGAATTTTCTAGGTTGGAGGCCTAGCGCGATGCGCCTACCAGAACGCCCCAAACCCACCTCTGAAGTTTAGGGGCTGGCGCCCCGTGCCACCTATAGCGCCAGGGTCACCTGCCCCACCCAGTTGTCGTCAGTTACCCCGTTTGAGTTCGTTTAAAGTGCACCTTCACTCCTTTTCGATTCTAACTAGTCTAAGCTACTTCTAAACACCTAAAATCATTTTAACATGATCATAACCTTGAATTCATAAATCAAATTCAAGGTAGAGTTGAGAGTCAAGTTTGAGAGTTCTTTCAAACCTTTTTTGTAAGGTCCCTTAGAGTCTTTTTGAGGAGTCTTCTACAATTACTACTAACTTGTTTCAAGACTCGAGCAAGTGAGTATGAGGATGAGGAGAATGTATTCATGAGTCTACTTTGTTATCACGAGATTCTTCATATCATAAAACATAACTCGTGAATTCATAATTCATATTCAAGAGAGAGTTAAAAGTAGAGTTCAAGAAAGCCTCTGAGTTCAATTGTGAATCCTTTGAGATCAACTATCAATTCGAACTACGTTTGAGTAAGTAAGTAAGAGAATGAGAAGAGTCACATACATGAGTTCCATGTAGTTGTGTAGACCTACGAGTCAAGTCGTTCATGCGCATAAAGTCCGCATGAACTTCATAAGTTGAGTATTTATGAGATGAGTAATATCTCCATGTCCTAAGTCTTAAGTATTGAGTTTCTAACCCCTTTGAGCTTATATTTCTAATCATGGGACTATTACATGTTACCTATAAAGTCTTTGAGTTGATTGTTCATGTCCATAATTCCGCATGAACCTTATGAGTCAAGCAGTCATGAGATGAGAAGTATCCTTGAGTCCTTGAGTAAAGTAGTTCATGTTCATAAATTCCACATGAACCCTCTGAGTTAAGCATTCTTGAAGTGAGTAGTATTGTTAAAGTTCTTTAGTTCCAAGTATTGAGTTCTATCTTTGGTTATTGAAAACCTTGCCTTGAGTCGTTCATGTTCATAATTCAGCATGAACCATATTCTAAGAAGTCTTTTACAAACGTTTTAACTTTGTTTTAAGACTTAAGTTTTGAGTTAAGCAAAGAGTAAAGAGTAAAGAGTTGAGTTCATTTCTTCAAAAGAGTATATTGGGACTATGTATTCCCAAAGAGTAAATGTTTTCACATTTAAACAAGAAAGGAAACTGAGATTTCAAAAGAGCCTTTGAGCTAGTTTTTCAGTAAAGAGGAAACTATGATTTCCAAGAGAGCTTTT
>JAJOOR010024369.1:0-14795 GCA_036250505.1 Solanum acaule | reverse complement strand
ATAATTTTAATTAAAAACCTTTTATTTTTAATTACGTAAATATTTACCACTCTTTATGAATATTTATATTTATTGCCGTTAAAAGTTATTTTTTCATCATAGTTTAACTATTAACCAAGTATATTTCCACTTGATAAATGACTAATATATAATATATCTAACTTGATAGGATGATTTTTTGTATAACATACATGTATCTTCTGCATGTATGAGGGGAAATTTACGGCTCGATAATATTAACTTTGTTCTTGTTTTTTTGTTGGATTAATACAATTTTAGGAGATTTAGATTAAAAAGAAAAGTTAGTGGTAATCCTAATTGGCAGCTTAGGTGGAAGGATCAGTCACACATGGATTGCCATGTCATTAAAAATTTGGGTTGTTAACTTTTGAGGGGTATTTGTGGTCTCTAGAGATAAGAGTGAGGGTATTTTTGAGCTCAAAATGTAACGGAGGGTATAAATGGTCTATTTCACATAATTCAGGGGCATTTTTGACCCCTTCCCATAATTTTTATACTATCAAACGTAAGGATAGATCTAGTATTAAGATAGTCGAATTCAATTAAACTTGATAGATTTAGTTTAAACTCTATTTATATTTAAAAAAATCATTGAATATTTATATCGTCTTAATAACTTTAAAGAATTAAAAGCTCGAATCAATAAACTTCAAGTCCTAGTTGTACTTCTTACTGTCATATTATTTTTACATATTGAAAACACTTGTTAACATATTTTATTTACAAAATTTCAAATTTCACATTAAAAAAAACCTACATCTATTAATATTATTTATCTGACTTAATAGTATAAGAAAATTATTTATACTGACAGTATATGAATCTTAAGCACAAACACGAGTTTAGTTTTTTATTTTGTTGTTGATAAGAGAATTTATAATCACACAAAGTAGATAAATGGTACTAAATAAGTCCTATCTGATAAGTTTGAGAATAAAAATATTGAGGAGATTTAAGATGTGATACTCATGTTTAAGAAATCATTTCCTCAATTAATTCGTCTGGAAACCTAACTTTAAAAATTATAAAGTTTGTGTTTAACGAGTTGTGTATTTTTGTCATGGAAGTGATTTTTTCCCCACCGATAGACTTTTAATTTATAAATATTACAAATTATAAAATAATGAATTAGTCACCAACTATACTAAGATTCAATTAATATTACTTGAATCAATCAAATACTTATCCTTTACTAAAGATTCCTCAAAGACTTTTTGGTCATCCAAATATTATTTTAATTTATATGATACAAACTACAATAGTTGTTTCTTTCCCATGTAGATTCCCATGTAGAAATAGTCAAATTACATTTGTGTAAGTTAATTAGTTATATTATGCAAGATAAGGAGCTGTTTGTATTATCTTGAAATTAAAAATAAAATATATTTATCATCTGAACAATCCCTTCTATATTTCGAACATTACTAACTAAAAGAAACACAAATATTTTTTCCTTTTTATATTCTGGCTGCGTTTCTAAGACGTAGAAAAATATGTCCCCACATGGCATTTTTCAAAGAATATCCTTCTTCCCTTGTCAAAAATCGCCAAATAAATCATTTTTATTCCTAAATCTTGTACTTTTTCACAGTATAATATGTGTAGCATGATTTAATTAAAATAAAACATTTTTATTACTATTTCCATTTTAATTCTTGTCATTAATTTAATAAAGTAAAAAAATAATTAAATTTATTTTTTTAATTAAAAATATATTAAATATATCAAAATATTTTTTAATCTTATAATCTTAAAAATGTCATGTAGAAAATTCTAGGAACATAATATTAATTTTTAAAAACTTTGATTTTATTCTTAAAGTTCATTTCGAGTTAAACTAGTATTTAAACAAATTGAATCATAAAAATATTAACAAAATTAAAATATTATTTTCTCCAAAATTGAGTGAATAAGTCAAATTTTATAATTTAGTAATATCAATGAAAGTCTTTTTGAGTCCCCAATATAATAGAAATTTTCCTTTTTATTTTAAAAAGTAAATACAAAACATTGAATATATCAAAATAGTTCATTCATCAATATGTATTGTGGTACAATAATTTGAATTTCTTCATTCTCAATCAGGAATCTAAGATTTAAATTTTGAATATATAAGTAAATTTAAATTAGTCAGGCTTCAAGGCAAGAATTAACCACTAGCGATTTTTTATTTTTTTTTTAAAAATAGTTCCCTCAATCTTTAATTGAGTATGGAGGAAATTCTGTTGAAAGTGCGGCCTTAGAAATGAGCCTCGTAATCCATAAAGTTAGATTAATCGAGCTCCCACAAATACAGATAAAAAATAATAGTTCATTATATTCTTAATCAAGAGTCTCGAGTTTAAATTTTGAATATGATTTTCTTTTTATTAAAAGAGCTTCTTAAAATTGAGTCATACAATATACAAATATGAGTTTAGATTAGTCAAACTTCAATACGATTACCGAAACGGGATAAAGTAAAAAAAAATAGTTCACTCAAATGAATGGCGTTGGGCCATAAACGTAGGCAGCAAAATCCACAATTTTCTCTTCTCTATATATACTTGTCTTTCTTCCTCAACGCCACATATTCTCTTCTTACATTTCTATGTCCTCGAGTTTTCTCGGATCACCATTTCCTCTTATACCAGTTTCTTCTTCTCACAATCCCTCCAAGCTTTCATCTTTAACCATGGCCGCTTGTATTCACGCTTCAAGAACTAAAAATCCCCAAAAAAACCCACTTATTCGTGACCCAAACAAGCCCCAAATCGACAACCATGTCTACAATTACGTCAAATACTGCCGACCCACTTTCCCTGACCTTGTTTCCTGCAAACCCATTTCAGAAAAAAACTCGAAAATTGAGGAATTGGGAGATGAGCTATGGCTGAAAATGAAAGAGGAAGCTAGGTCAGATATTGACCAAGAACCCATTTTGTCTAGCTATTATGTTTCTTCAATTCTAGCTCATGAATCCATGGAGAGAGCTTTAGCTAATCATCTTTCTATGAAATTGGGTAATCCTAATCTTCCTAGTACTACTTTGTTTGATTTATTTGTTGAGGTGTTGACAGAAGAAACAGATATAATTAAATCTGTTAAAGCTGATTTAAGAGCTGTTAAAGAAAGGGACCCTGCTTGTATTAGTTATGTACACTGTTTCTTGAATTTTAAAGGGTTTTTAGCTTGTCAAGCTCATAGAATTGCACATAAATTATGGTCTAAAGGGAGGCAAATTCTTGCTCTGTTAATACAAAACAGAGTCTCTGAAGTTTTTGCTGTTGATATTCATCCTGGTGCTAAAATTGGTAAAGGGATTTTACTTGATCATGCTACTGGTGTTGTTGTTGGTGAAACTGCTGTAATTGGGAACAATGTTTCGATTTTGCATAATGTAACATTAGGTGGCACTGGTAAAGCATGTGGGGATAGACATCCTAAGATTGGTGATGGTGTTTTGATTGGTGCTGGAACTTGTGTTCTTGGAAATGTTAGAATTGGAGATGGGGCTAAGATTGGGGCAGGGTCTGTTGTGTTGAAGGAAGTTCCGGCGAGGACAACCGCCGTTGGAAATCCGGCGAGGTTGCTAGGAGGGAAGGAGAATCCAAAGAGACTTGATAAGATACCTAGCTTCACTATGGATCATACTTCACATATGTCAGAGTGGTCTGATTATGTAATATAAAGTTGACAACTTTGAGTTTTGTTTACTATTGTTTTAACTTTTTATTTGATTAGTTAAAAGCTACGTTGCTCGGACTCTCTTAAAATGTTGTTAGGACACAGACTGAGCATTTTTGAAGAATTTGAGCAACTTAGGTGAAAAGGTCCTCGAGTAATTTTAGTTTTAGGGAGAATCCAAGTTCTCTTAAATGCAGAGATGTTGTAACATATAGTACCTTTTTATGGTAACTGGTTTAAGATTTAAGAGATTACTGTACTTGTTTACTTGATATAGCAAACAGTTCAGTGTTGGATGAAATATCATCATGTTGGTATATGTCTCATAGGAGTAATTGCTTAAGTTCAAATGTGGACAGGTTTTGTAAGTTCAATTGAACCTATTGCTTTCGACTCGAACTATGTGTACATATTATAAAATAAATTGAAATGTATACATGTAACTTATTGTTACTTGGCAGTTGGCATCTATCTTTCTTTGTTCTTTCTAGTGTTATAGTTGCAGAAATATGTATTAAACTTCTTCGCGCGTTATTTTCTCGTTTTCCTAAACTGTTAGTACTTCTGCTGGAAATCCAATGAAAGGCTTATTGCAATATTTGTTGTCTTGAACTGCTTGATACATCACACTAGTGCTTGCCCAACCTGTGGCAGATTGAACAATAGGGTTCACAGGTTCTGCAGGACTAAAATGTATCGCTCACCGCTGATAAAATGTTCTGAAAGAGAGATAACAGTCATAAAGATCCAATCTTGGATGCTGCAAAACATAGAACAAGATTTTCCTAGCTGTTACTTTCAATGAAAGAACAAATTTTCTTTGCTTGAAAAGGTTGAAACACCACTAGAACTAGAACGAACAAGTTTAAATTCTGGATTCGCCTATGGATGAACATACGTACCATGAGGACAGCTTTGATATATTGTTACGCGTCAATGGAACATCAAGATGGCCTTCTTTCTGAATTCTTAGAAGAACATCAACTGCATTTGCTCTGTTTTGGTGTAGGCTTTTACTCTGTTTGCTCATTAATAATATGTTCAAGTATCGTGTCGATTCGTTTATGAATTTTCTCATATAGTTTGATTGAAGGGTAACACTAAGTAGCGAAATTCCTGGTTTTACATATATATTAGCTCTGGGTATAACTCTAAGTAAGCGTTTGGATATGAACGTGATCTGAACCCAAACACCTACTTAGAGTTAGTGAGTTCAGAATGAATGTGATCTTATTACTTATGTATATATCTTAAATATTTTTTTTGCATATGTGCATATAGCTCGAGTGGAAAACAATGAGTTCAGTTGAAAATACGCCGAAATTCGCCTGTATGTTATAAAATTTGGAAAAGAAACAATAAAAACTTTACCTTCTTATTTCTACAGAGTATTTGAAATCTTGAAAAGGCATCCTTAAACCAGACACAATAAAATTTTGGCCCAAGAATGTAGACATCTCAACATTTTATTCAGAAAAAGCAACAGGTTAAATCTCTTGACTTTTACCATTTTAACCTTAACGTCTATCTCCAGCAGGCATCAGAGTAGATCTCTACTAAACAAAGAAAAAGAAAGGGGGTGCAGGTCAAATCCACATCTTTACAGCCTTTACTTACTTCAAGGGATGGTGCGACTGATACATGAACATCATCGGTAAGATCTCGAGGCTTACTGGACGGAATTCGATAAAAAATGAAAACTTTGGATATTTTTCAATTAATCAGGTTTATCCATCTAAGATTAAAAAGAACAAGTTGTTATTTAGGAGAGTGACATTTAACCATATTGATAATTATTGGACATCTTTTCTTAAGGATTTAGTGAATTGAACTCCAAGTTTTTGGTTATTACTTCACACTAATGCAATCAAGAACTAATTTGCACACATATGTATATTTATATATATATATATATGCAAATATTGAATGAAGATATAAACAACATACATTAACAGTAACAATGATCATGAAGATCAGTTTCTTATTAGCATTTTCAATTTACATTTGTCTATGCAGGGCAAAAGATACTGATAATCTCTATGATGTTTGTCCTACCGATACAACACATAAGAACACCTTCATAAATGGTTTTCCATGCAAGAATCCAGCACAAATTACTGCTTCTGATTTCAAAAGCTCTGTTTTGAGCAAGGAAGGTGACACGGATAACTTTCAACGTTCATCAACAACATTAGTCACTGCTGCAGAATTTGCTGGACTCAACACTCTCGGGTTATCTGTTGCCAGGACTGATCTGGATGTAGATGGCATGGTAATGTTGAATCGTGTGAATTATCTCATCTAAATGTTTAAACTGTTAACGAAATCACACTTTTGGATTACTTAATTTGTATTAGATATGTCTCCATATTGTTGAATTGTTTGAATCATTTCATCTAAACGGGTAAGCTGTTAGAAAGAGCACACTTTTAATTACTTATAATATTATATGTCTCTATGTGCCCCTCTTACCTGCTCTGATACCATATTGTTGAATTGTGTGAATCATTTCATTAGAGCTTACGTTCTTTTGGCTGCTTAATTATACTATGTTTCCGCAGATAATGCCACATGCTCATCCACGAGCTTCCGAGATGATGTTTGTTGGCAAAGGAGTGGTGATTGTTGGATTTATCGACACGAAAAGCCAAGTGTTCCAAAAGACTCTTAAACAAGGTGATGTGTTTATTGTCCCTAGAGGACTTCTACATTATAACTTGAATTCGGGGTTCGAATTAGCCACTGTGTACTCAGTGCTAAGCAGCCAGAATCCTGGTATGTTGAGTATATCTGATGCAATGTTTGCACCAGTTGTTTCGGAACCCATGAGGGACCTGATGAAGAAGCTGTTTTCGCGTTCAAAATTGGGAACGAACCAGATTAAAAATGTGACATCGTTTCGTTGTTAAACTTCATAACTTCGAGCATTTTCGTTTCCAATATAACTTGTGCCAAATATTTATGACAGTCATCGCGAAATTTATATGTATATCTGTACTGTATATGACTACTGAATATTAACTTGTCTTGAACTTTCAATTGTTTCATCAGTTTATGATCTTTTCATTTGTCTTAATACTGGATTTACCTTGACACCACGTGACGTGAGACACGTGACCAATCATCAACAGAGGCAGACTCAGAATTTGAGGATTGCGGAGACATCATTATCTTAATATAGATGCTAGAAAAACTTTCAATGATGATTGAGGGATAATGTGGTGTGTGACTAGTCATTAATGGCATAGTTGTCAAGTTTGTGTAAAACATGCAAACTGATGCATTTTCAACTCTTGGATAAATCACTTTTGATATACAACTTTTTTCTAAAGTTAACGGGTGTACGTGCATCTTTCTCATTAGCGTGGGTATATGCCCCACATACCGTGTAAATCCTAATAAGTTGTTCACCCATATAGGACTTGAGTTTTTGCTGCTAGTTGCTGAAAGAGTTATCAACTTGACATATTAATATACATATATACGTATGTGATATACATTGATACGTATTTATATAAGGCCTTAATAATTCTATACTAGTAACATTTTTTACCTAGATCGGAGCATCTACCTATAGAAAAAATAGATACTTTTTCCGTCTTAATTTATGTGGCACACTTATCTCGATTATTGTATTATTTTGTTGTTGTTTTCTTCTCCATTATTGTTATCAGAGTGACTTCTTTACTACTGTATTTTCTATCCATATTTGATATGCTTTAAATGAGTCAGAGGTTTATCGGAAACAACATCTCCAATTTCACAAATCAAAAGATAGGATAAGGTTGTATACAGATGACATCACTCTATCCCAACCCCATTTATGAGATGCACGTACTTGGTATGTTGTTGATCGGTAATGACCATACGATTAATAATTATATAGGTAGTATCATAGCTAATTTCAATAATGATCACAACCGCAAACAGACCTCTAATCAACAATCATATTGTATACATCTTGGTAAAAAGCACACCATATATGAATCTAACGATAATGTTCAGATTAACTTACTTGCACTTCAACTTATTTATAGTGCGACTATGTAGTATCTCCCACCATAAAAATATATATATATATATATCCAGAAACTTTGGCCGTGAAGGTTCATTTAGGTATATACTTCTCTTCTATTTTTTAATTTTTTTAAAAAAAATATTCAAATTTTGAAGTTTATAATATGTTATTCTCATGAAAACAATAAAATACTCACAAACTTCGAGTTTGCCACAGAACATATTAATGAATGCACATAATATTGGACAGAACCAGAGAAATAAGTGCCAATTTTTTGGGGAAATGATTTCTGATTATTATTACTTAATTAATATTGGGAGTATTAATTAAAAAAAAAAAACTAGCTAATTAAGGATATCACTTCCCAATATCCCATCGACATGAACTTCTCATAATTTCCCCTAATTTTTTTATTTTTTTTTTGGTACAATTCTCATTTCCCCCAATAAATTAAAGAATCTTTTGATATTGGTGATAGAAGTAGAAAGGACACAAAAAAGAATGAACTATGCTCTTTAATAAGAAAGAGAAAATCATTCGATTATATACACATTTTCTATCCTTCTATCCTAATTAACTTTTCATATTTTCTATCTACGTATTATAATTATATTCAAATTTTGATTAGTTAACAATGAATTATCATATCATGTCTAATCACCTCGTTGACGACTTTCTTGAATTATAATATTGTGATCTCAAATCAAGCTCAACTAGACATTTTATCATTTATTTATTTTTTCGTATGGTCCTTGGTCATGATTTTGTCTTTAGATAAAATGATAAAATAAGATTTAATTCATTTCTTGGTCGACACTCACATCCAATAGTTGACTTTTCGACTCCCATAACAAGATGTTTGTTTAATTTATAACTCATCCTATTGTATTTTTTTTTTAATTAAAAATAAAAGTGGGGTATTTACTTTTTATTTATTTATTTATTTATTTATTTATTAGGGTAATGATATGATATGAGCTTAAATGATGAACTGATAATCTATATAGTCGATCCCGATTAAGTGGAACTGAGGCATGTATGTAGTTATTATTGTTGATTTAATTTTTTTACGCTATTTCTACAAAATATTGGATTTAGAATTTTTCATTAGGACTTCTAGTCGAATACTAGAAAATGTAGTTTATTAAGTTTTAAATAAATTACTTGGGTGATATTTTACCACTAATATAGAGTCTTGGCAAAATTATGATTTTTTATTAAATTCAAACTAGACTTTAGCTCCGCCTTTATTTGCGTATGTCAACATTTCGTAGCAAACTATCACATAAAAGTCTTGAATCTAATATTGAGAACCCAAAGATTCTTAATAAACAAAATGTTTCTTTTTTTATGACAGTGATATGATAGAAATTTAGTTTAATTAGACCACAAATTTTAAAAAAAAAATCGGAAAAGAAAAGAAGGCAACATGCATGGTTGGTAAATTTCCACCAAGGTACACACAAGTCAAACATGTAAAGACTTTTATTTGTTGGGTGCATCGTCATATTTGCACTAGGCCAATTATTCCATTTTCATTTGTTGAATATTCTCTAAGATACGCGTGAATTTATTATTTTAAAGTTTGCTTTTAATAATACGATAATCGATTACTGAAAATAGATATTAAATATAAATTTTTCATAGTTTAATCCAATCTAAGTGAACCAATTTTCAATATGATAAATCTCAATCTCGATTCAATAATTTAGTTTTTCGATAGCTACCTTTTAAAAATTATTGAGGCAATGGGGGGCACTTTACTGATTTTGCCGTAAGCTGCAAGGTCCAACCCCACACACCCATTCCTAATTTTTGTGGGTTCGGTTTTTCATAATTTACTTGATCGTTAAGAAGTGATAATATTAGTTTGAGTTTGAAATTCATCGATAAATTGAATAGTAATACAATTATGAGAAATTAAATTAAATAGTATAAAAAGATAAAATTTTCAAACATGTAGGGTAGTAAAGATATTTCAAAACACGTAGGGCAGTAAAAAATCAATAAAGATTATGGTAGTGTGGTAAATACTTTTTCATTAATAATCAGATGCTTTGAATTCGAGTTTGAGTTCAAATTCTCATAAATAGAAAGTCACTTTTATTAAAGAGCTCTTTAGCTTCAAACGAGACTTCCGATTTGGGTGGAAAACCAAAAATATATATAAAATGTTCTATTGGGCAAATTCCTCCTTGATTCATGCATATGTGGGATTGGATTCTTGGAATTTTCAAACTTTTTTTTTTTAGTCTCAAGCTATTTGATCTTAATTAATAATATGTTTAAATTATTCAGATGTTGTGTACATAATTTTTTAATTATTAAGTCGTGATCGTTTAATGATTTATTTGAGTATTACCTTTTTTTTAATTATATCTGTTCAACCTCCAATAATCACGTACATTCAAATTCAAATATTTTAATTATAAAAACAAATAGGATTATTATTTGTAACTTATTACCCATAAAATTATTTGAAAATTCATATAATTTATAAAAAATTTACTATTTCACAAAACTTTCATATATTGATTTTTGGAGAATTTAATAATAGATCATACTAGTTATTACGGTCTTTATAAAACTTTTTAAATTTCAGGTTGAGTCCTCCTGAGTACAAAGTCATTTTTGTTAAGGAGCATTTTACCCCTTAATGTGGAACTTCTCAAAATTCAAATTTAATCGAGCTCTAATATAAATATCGAACACTAAATGGAAACGAAAAAAAAAATTAAGTTGGAACCTCATCTTCCATTAACTCAAAAGATAAAAAGAAACAAGAGCAGAAAAGTTGTGGCTACAAGCCTGCACTACTATATTGCTGGTCCTTGTTGAAAGTAATCGACGCGTTGAAAGTAATCGACGCATATTAGTGACGGAACTAGAATTATTATTAAAATAATTTAAAATATAAAAAAAAAATTTATAATAAAGTCAACAAAATTTAACATCAATTATATATATAAAAATTATTTTCTTCTAAAGAAAATTCAGATGAACTCCACACTCACGTGAATCCGACCCTGTATGGACAAAAAAAAACACATTAATTAATCTTTAAAAATTTAGAAGCATAAACAAAAAAGTAAAAAGGAAAGGAGCACGAGATTATCTTTTAAAAAGAAGAAGAAGAAATTTAGTTACGATGGTCCCGTAGATCATAATCTATCGATAATCGGAATGAGACAGATAAAAATATTTCATATATTCTAATTCCACTATTTTAATATAAAAATGTATCCTGAAACTAATCAATATTTAATCAAATATATAATAAAATAAATTAATATTTTATCTTGAAATTGTTATCTCTTATTTCACCCAACGATTAAATAGTTTATTTAAAGAGTATCTCCAATGTGCAGTCCTGTGTCCTTTTATTTTTCCCTTAACCAGTATATATACTGACGGAATAAAATACTTTTATTACTAAATTGTTTTAGTTAATTAATACATATTTTTACCATATTATATGTTTTAACGATGATAAATTAATGTAAACATCATATATGCAAGTTTTTTTTTTTCCATTGCATACATAACCCTATGCTCTTCTTTTTGTAGTACTTACGTTCTACTAATATAGTTGACACTGCGTAATAAAATACAAAATTTTAAAAAATATATACTTTATTCTTAAAACATGCTAAAAGTAAAAGTCAAATTATTTTTATTAAATATAGAAATATGAATATCATTTTTTTAAGAGCAACTATCACATATAACAAACACAAAATTCATATTTGTATGCGATAGCAAAGTTTGCATAATTGCGCTCCATAGCAAACATATATATGTATAATTCGCTATACATATACGAAAAAAACAGTTGTATAATTTGCTATACATATACAAAGAAGGCAGTTGTATAATTCGCTATACATATACAAAAGAAAGCAATTGTATACAAAAGATCAATTGTATAATCTGTGTATGTATAAAACGAGAAAGAGAGAAAGACAAAAGAAAACTGGGCAAAGAAATATTTGTATTGTATAATTATAAGTGTATAGGATGAAGATATATGTATTTGCATGTGTATATACAATTTTCTCTTGCTCTATACAAACAGAAGCGCAATTTATATATTTCATTTCTGTTTGTATAAGCGAGAGTGGCGAGCGAGATCTGGGAGAGGGGAACGAAAATATATGTATATATACAATTTCCTCTTGCTTTATACAAACACAAACACATTTTATACATTTGTGTTTGCATAAAAGCGAGAGAGGCAAGCGAGACTGCCACCAAACGAGAGTGGCGAGCGAGATTCCACCAGGGAGAGTGGCGAAAATAGCAATAGTTTGTTATATGGTACAATTAAATCAAAGTATATTTATAGCATTTAATTTGAATTAATAGTTTGCTATTATATACCATTTTCCTTTTTTTAATCAATTAAAAAAAAGTGTGCACATAAAATACTATGCTTTACTGGTTCAATATTGGCGTACGTGCGACTCCCCAAAATGACATCATTGACAATTCCAATAAGCACTTCCATTTAGGTGGAAGTTTGTTTCAATTTTTTTTTTTAAAAAGATTTATTACTATTAAAAAGATGCAATTTTAATTTATTTATTGCAAAAAAACTATTTTTTCTCCAACCAAATAGGAAGAAAAAAAAAACTTTTTTTAACAGAAATTGAGAAAAATGTTGAATCATTGAAAAAAAGAAAGGGGCATAGTTAGAGTAATTCACTCTTAATTAGAGGTTTCAAGTTTGAATCCAAGGTGCCACCCATGAATGAGCGTAGCAATGCACGATCCAAATTTAATTGAGACTCCAATGCGAATTTTAAACACCTGGTGGAAAATTAAAAAAAATTAATATAGTCTGAAATAATTTTATAAAAATTATAAATTTGTATGCCATTCATCTTGTTTCTAAACAAGTAGGAATATTTTAACGTAAACCCCTTCACAAATATAAAAAAAATATGATGAAGGGATATAAATGGATATTTATATAATTTTCATTCTTAATAAGAGTTTTCAAGTATATACGAATTTGATATTTATAAGTATTATTAATGAGTTCCGATAACAATTTCAAATTAGCATATAATATACAAAAGTTTTTAGTTTTATCCAAATTTGATTGAAAGTCTCTCGAAAAATAACCTCTCATTTATAAAGATAACTAGATAAGAGTACAATCTATGTACATTTTAACCCTTCTCAAATTAACTTATGAGATTAAATTAAGTATGTTATTATTTATCATGTGTATAAAAGTTGAAATACTCGCACTGTCACACAATATGTGCTACACTCGTCACTACTTTCAAATTCGAGTTCTAATAACCATATACAACACAAAATATAAATCTAGATTAATCGAGTCAATAACCTCTTCCTCAAAAGATTACTATCTATATACATCATAACATACTCAGACTCAACCTATAAAATTAATACTTACACAATATATACTAATCTAAATTAATCGAATCAATACACTCTCGAATAATTTATCAAATAAAACAAAAAAGAGGACTTATATTTTCTTCTTCCCACTTCCTCTCTCCATCAACAGAGTCTTGGCCACCACGTACATCTTTCCATTTTTTCCTATTTTTCCACAGATATTCAATAATTAATCAATCAAATCAAATCAAATTTGGAATTTTTTAAATAAAAATCAAAATCCAAACCCCAAACACAGTACTATATATATATTCACTCATAAACTACAGCCCCATAACCAGACGTGTCTCTTAAAAACTTAACCTTTAACCTCTAAAACATCAAAAAACATCATGGAAATTGCAAATATGTTGAAGGGCATGTCTAATTTTCAATCTTTGAGGTATGTAGGTGTTGATGAATCTTTATTAAACCCAATTTTCTTACGTTTAATTAGTTGTTCTTTTCACCTGGGATTGTTGTTTGTGATTCTTGGTTTATGGGTTTGGAAAAAGATCAAGAGGGATGATAATGGTAACAATGCTGACAACAAACAGAATACTAGGAATGTTGGGTTTATGTATTATAAGCAAACCTTGTTTTGTTCTATAGCTCTTGTCATCTTTAGTTTTTTGTTATGTTTGTTAACTCATTTTTATTGGTATACAAGTGGTTGGTCAGAGGAAAAGATTGTAACTTTTCTTGATTTTGCATTAAAGTTTCTAGCATGGTTGTTAATTTCTGTTTTTATGAACACCAAGTTGGTTGATTCAGGTGAAAACAAATACCCTTTTGTTCTAAGAGTATGGTGGGGGGTTTTGTTCTTTGTTTCTTGTTATTGCTTAGTTATAGACCTTGTTTATGGTAAAAAGATTCAATTTTGGGTACCTGATGTTGTTTACACTGTTATGGGGTTGTTCTTTTGTGTTGTGGGGTTTATTGTTAGAAAAGAGAGTGAAGGAAACATTCTTGAGGAACCCCTTTTGAATGGTAGTGTTGTGAATGGTATAGAATCAAAGAAGTCTAGTGGGGATCAAACTGTGACTCCTTATGCCAACGCTAACATTTTTAGTCTTTTTACTTTCTCTTGGATGAGACCCCTTATATCTGTTGGCTACAAGAAGACATTAGACCTTGAGGATGTTCCTCAGCTTCATAGTGATGATAGTGTTAGAGGGACTTTTCCGATTTTTAGAGAAAAACTAGAATCTGTAGGTGGTGGAGGAGGTAGTAGTAACCGTGTGACTACGCTGATGCTGGTGAAGGCTTTGATTTACACCGCGTGGAAGGAAATAGTGTTATCAGCATTCTTTGTGCTTCTCTATACTTCGGCTTCTTACGTTGGCCCATACCTCATCGATACTTTAGTACAGTATCTGAATGGAAAACGAGATTTTGATAATGAAGGTTATCTCTTAGTTGCAACATTCTTTGTTGCGAAGTTGGTAGAGTCTTTGGCACAAAGGCATTGGTTTTTCAAGGTGCAGCAGGGAGGGTATAGGGCACGGGCAGCATTGGTTGCCAAAATCTACAATAAGGGTTTAACACTTTCTTGTCAGTCAAAGCAAAGCCATACTAGTGGAGAGATCATCAATTTTATGACTGTTGATGCTGAGAGGATTGGTGATTTCGGTTGGTATATGCATGATCCTTGGATGGTGATCATACAAGTTGGTCT
>JAJOOR010024368.1:0-16079 GCA_036250505.1 Solanum acaule | reverse complement strand
ATGTTTAGAGAACTTACAGATTCCATTAATTGCTTGATTTCATAATCTGATAATTTGTTGCCTTGTTTGGCTAATCCTTGCTTTAACTCCTCAAGTGTAATTGTGCCACTATTATCAGTATCTATTCCTCTGAACATCTGCTTTAATCCCATAATTTCTTCCTCTGAGAGGCACCCTGCAATAACCTGTAAATTTTTCCAAGTTAATATATGTATATTTTTGATGAATTTATACTTTTCATGGTGTGCGTTTTAAGTATTATGCACTTACAATGATTAATATTCTTGCACCATCAAGTTAAGTTACTTACAAATTGTATACAATAAGTTTGACTGAAAATATACAGAAAACAACGCTCTAAAGTTTGACTGTATAACTTACCCGAAGAGCAACTTTCTTGAACTTGTTCATAGCACTAAAGTTTTTGAGCTTATTCAGAACAGCATTGTCAAGTGGTGTATCTGGTGCTTCTCCATCCTCCTTGATCCATGAATGATCTAATTCATAATATAATATATACGCACTCAATTAGTTAGAAAATTGAATATGCAAAAAGTACTAATTCAATACCTATAAGTATGTGTGTGTGTGTGTGTGTATATATATATACATATAAAATACTTACTTAGGACTTGGAGTGCAGTTAACCTTTGACTGGGATCTGAGTTCAACATTTTCCTAACAAGGTCCTTAGCTCCACTAGATATTGAAGGCCATGGGTCACTTGAAAAATCAACATGACCACGCAATATTGCGTTGAATATTCCATTTTCAGATTCTGAAACGCACCAACATTTTCTAATGAGTATAAGTTCTATATATTAACTGTATAGAAGACTCGGGCCTCCAAAGCAAGATTAAGGTATCCTCTTAGGGGTCGTTTGGTTGGAAACAAGTTATCCCAAGATAACTTATCCTGGGATAACTTATCCCACCATGTATATGGGATAACTTATCCCATCACTATGATATAAATGGTGGGATACGTTATCCCAAACATGGCAACCAAACAACGTAAAAAAAATTTATCCCATCACTATTATTTTTAATCCATCACACCAAATGCGCCCTTAGATAAGAAGACTTAAAAACATCAATCAATAAAAGAAGGCGTGGTAACAAAAGTAAATCTCTCTTTTTTCAGTTAAGTGTGTGCATTTTAGTATAAGCCGTCTATCCTGGAATTTGATGGGGATTAGAATAGAAAGAATGTGAAGTGTTAGTGCTACTGGGTTGATTCTATTGGAGGATATACAATCAGATAATTATTTTTTGTAATTTAATTACCTGCCCAAAAAGGAGGAACACCACAAAGAAGAATATATAACATAACCCCAATACTCCAAATATCAACTTCTGGACCATATCTCCTCTTCAACACTTCTGGTGCTATGTAATATGCACTCCCCACTATGTCTTTAAACACATCTCCTGTAACATAAAAAGAAAAAATATGCATAAAAAGGAACATAGTTTTGTTAAAAGATTCAACAAATATTCAAGATCTGCCTTAAAACAGTTTATGATGCATGATTTGGAATGTGTATATGCAGGGGCTATGTTAAAAGAACACAAGATTCTATGGTTATTTTTTATATGTTAGATATATGTAACTCATGTGTCAAAAGTTATTTTTCTTTAAACTTTGTGCTGACGATTTAAACATTTTCATATGCAATGAAACAAATGGAGTAGATAGGTATTACCTTGCTTGTAGAACACAGAAAGACCAAAATCAGTAGCCTTGAGAGGTGCATCTTCATCCTTGCTAAGTAGGAGGAAATTTTCAGGTTTAAGATCTCTGTGAATGACCCCCATTGAATGACAAGTATGTACAATTTGCACAATTGTTCTTAACAATGAAGCTGCTGCTCTTTCTGTATAATGCCCTTTAGCTATAATCCTATCAAAAAGTTCACCTCCAGCACACAATTCCATGACCAAATGCACAGAATGTTTATCCTCATAAGCCCCTTTGAGTTCAACAATGTTTGGTTGTTCTGTCAAATGGTGCATAATTTGCACTTCCCTCCTTACATCCTCAATATCCTCTTTATTCACTAATTTCCTCTTGGCAATTGTTTTGCATGCAAATTGCTCCCCTGTTTGTTTGTGTGTGCACAAATGTGTTACACCAAATTGACCTCTTCCTAGTTCTTTACCTAGGGTGTATGTTGCCTTTATATCCTCCATTGGCCTGCCTAATACTGGCCCTATTGGGGCTGCCTTAGATGGCTTAGAAGAATGGTTTGGTGATGCATGTGGTGGAGCCTTTGATGGTGTAGTGGAACCTTGCATGTCATTGTTCCCTGCATGTAACAACACGAGATGTCATCAGACACCGTTTCATTGAAATTTTTTTGTATATATTATGTGTCCAGGCACATGTCTCTGTTTCTATGCATGTAATTAACAAGAAAAGAAATGCCATTACACATTGTTTCATCGATAAATTTCAATAGAATGTCTATGCATGCATATGCATTCAATGAACATGCATCTGACTGCATATTTATGTTCTTATGCATGTATCAACACGAGATGTCATCAGACATACACACACATCTCTGTGTTTTTATGCATGTAACAAGAGATATCATCAGACATCATTTTGCTGAATAACTTTCAATAGAATACATGTATGTACACGATGCATATGCGTTTTCTGAGCATGTCATCACGTGTTTTATCCATGTATTAACAAGATATTTCATCAGATTTCTATTTCATCCAAAAAAAATTCAAACATAACATATATGTGCATATAAGTTGACATTGGTTGAAAATGATGAAATTTGAAAATCAAGATTTACATGCCTGCATGTGATTCTCCTTGTTTTGAATATGATTGTGCAATTTCTTCATTATTTTGTGCAGGATCAGTCTCTGCCTTTGAGCAACAACCCCCCATATTTATTTATTTATTGGGACAAAAGGCAAAGAGTAAAAGATCCAAACTACTTTTTTTTTTGTTATGTTTTTATGTTTTTTGTTGGAGAAAGGAAAGGGAAGATTAGAAAGTGAAATGAAGGGAAAATGGGGTGTGTCCCAGAGGGAAAGCAAGAAAGGAAAAAAAAATTGGGGGGTTTGAAGGGAGTCAAAAAAACAACAAAAAAGAATTTGTTAGAGAATTAAGAGTTTCATTATTGGTGTAGAGAGAGTTTCAACAAAACACAAAACACACAAAAAACAGAAAAGCTGAGAATTCTATGATGAAATGAGGAACTCATTTGCTTAGAGCATTGATTCAGAGAGATTGTAGGACTAAATTAATATAACTATTTTATTTTTTTTGATAATTCTTTTAAAATGTTGTTGAAAACTTGTGGAAGGAATCAAGTTTGACTGTGCTTATTTGTGGGGGATAAAATTCACTAATTATTATTATTATTAATAATAATAATGGTTCAAGTTAGTTGTTTATTGTTTTCACAATGGGTGATATCCTAAAGACTTTTCATGTTTGGTAATATATAGTACAGGTAGGAAATGGGAACATCGGATAGTTGGTGTAGTTAGCTTTAAGGTGTGTTTTAATATATAAGCAAGTGACCAACAAAGATTGTTTCCTTCATCTTTAATTAAACGTCTCGGGTCTGAGTCCCCTTGGATACGGAGTACCCTTTGTTAGGGACCGTCCGAATGTGGGACTTTGCAATGCGAATTCGAAAAGTTGTAAAAAGGTGATAATTGAGATGTAATTTTGACCATACTACTTAGGTTTTGAGGTGTCCATGATCTATGTACACCTTATGTTATAAAAAAATATGTGCATATTAAATCCTTTAAGAAACAGTCCCATCAATAAAACTACGTGTGGAAGTGCTTTTGTTTTCGTTTGATAATTGAGTCGTGTGGTCAAGCTTCCTTTTATTTTACATTATATTTTGATACAATCGAGGGAGAATCACACCCCAAAAATTAGCTACGAGGTGAAAGAATCCGAGGTCATAGAAGTCTCATATTTTGATGAATATCATAGTTGACAAAGAGACATCCAATTTGAGTAACGAAAATGCTTAAAAACATCTAATGGATATTTATACGTTAGTATTGAAATTAGTTATTAATTAATATTTAGTTATTTTAATTATAAATTTGACAATAATTAATAAGGGTAAAAATGGAAAGTTATGCTTAATATGTGTCTTAATCTTTTTTTTCTTAAAGGGTGTGAAACACCTCAACAATTTAATTAATTTGAAATGGAGGGAGTATCAAAATTATGATTAAAATAACTAAACATTAATTAATAACTAATTTCAATACTAACTAATTAAGGGTAAAATTGAAAAAACATTCTAAAAGTAGTCTTGAAAATTGAACAATTAAGTTAATTTGAAAAATAAAACATGTCTCAACAATTCAATTAATATGAAATGGATGGAGTAATAATTAAAACTACATTTAAATCATTACTTCTCGTGAGTTTCATAGCTCAATTATTCATTATTGTCTTTACCTACTTAAAACTATCACTCTCTTTATATTAAAAACGCACCTCGATGTTGAGTTTCTCAAATATTTGTTCTCGATCGATAGAAGGCGTGTCCAACTTAACATCGAAGCGAGTTTTAATACAAAGAAAGTGATAGTTAAGATATAAAACTCACAAAAAATATAATAATTCAGATATGTTTTTTACTATTATTTCTTCCCGAAAAAAAAATACATCCTATGGCAATGGACAACATGGAAGGATTGTTAGAATATAACTACCACTCCCAATGCTTAGTCCTATATAGAGCATGTGGCAAGCTAAACTTCATCTCATTTTTTCATAAATTAATTAATTAATTAATTAAATTAAAATAATTAGATTTTATAAATATATATTTATAGAATCCATTATAACCTCCTCCAAAGCCTTTTTTTTTCACCATTTCTCTCTTGTGTCTTTTCCTCTTTGTGCTTCATGGAAAATCGAAAGGAGGTATGCTTTAGATTTAATATTTGAAAAATTAATTTTTTTTAAAAAAAAATCATTTACTTTCTCCATTAATTCTTCTTATCATCTTCAAGATAGGAAACAAAATCATTTGTGGAGATTGTTATATAATCCTTGGGTATTTATTCAATCTTTTTGAAAAAAGAAATAACTTCTTGTTTAGATTGTATGATCTTTTAATGGAAAATGTAAGAGAAAATAAATGTTCTAGATTGATTTTGATGAAAATGATCTTCATGAAGATAGAGCAATTTCCCTTTTTTTTTCTTTTTCTTTTTTTAATGAAAATTGTATTAAAAGTTCATGTAATTTTCTTGATTATTTTGAAACTAATTAAAATGGAAAGAGAAAAAGAATGATTTAATGGAAAATGATATTGAAGATAGAGCAATTAATTTCCTTTTTGATTAGCTTAATGATCATGATTCATTAACTTATTTTCAATCTTTTAATCATCATTATTATCATCTCATCTAAAAGTTCATATCGCGATTACATATATAATTTAATTATGTTTTCATGATACATTCTTTTCCATGTGAGTTTGATAGTTTGTTGTTATAACGAATGGTGATAAAAATTGACGTCAATCATTTTATCTAAAAGCTTAATTTATTAAAGATGACAGTTCGTTTAATAATTTATAGAGAAATGGTCCAAGAAAAGTGCCTCAATTTGGAGCATGGGATAATAATGTTGGAGATGGAGGAAATGGTGGTTATACTGTGGAGTTCTCAAAAGCTCGTGCCAACAAACAACATCAGCCTAAAAATGGTTTAGACGCATGTCACGAGTTGAAAAACAATAAGGAATTTCAGCATCATGAACATAAACAAGGTTTAGACGCACGTCATAAGGAAATTCAGCATCATGAACATAAACATGGTTTAGACGCACGTCAAGGTTATGGGTTGAAAAATAACAATAACGAAATTCAGCATCGTGAGCATAAACATGGTTTAGACGCACATCACGATCATGGGTTGAAAAACAACAATAAGGAAATTCAACATCATGAACATAAACATGGTTTAGACGCACGTCATGGGTTGAAAAACGATAAGGAACCTATGCATCAACAACACAAAAATGGTTTAGGCACACGTCATGGGTTGGAAAATAATCAGGAGTTTCAGCATCAACCGTATAAAAATGGTTTAGGCGCACGTCACGGGTTGACAAATGATCAGGAATTTCCTGGCAAGAAACAAGAGGACCCTGGCAATATGGTAAGAATACTTTTTTTCGAGTTTAGACGGATTTTTTTTCTTGATTTTAATCATTTGATTTCTGAAGTTTACTGACTCGACTAATTTGAAGTCACTCCGAACATACCTACTTATAAAGTGATAACACATCTCCCTTTAGAAAGACGTTCAATTATATTCTCTTATCTCGAACCTGAGATGCTTATGTTAAGGGTTGAGAGTTATCTTAAATTCAAGGTCCGTACAACAATAACATAAGAACCTCTTTGAATAACACTAGCTAAAATTGTCAAATGTACCTTGAATTCAAGTCCGTACAACAACAAAAACTACGACTCAATCTCAAACAAGTTAGAATCAACTATATGAATCCTCATTGATCTTGTCTGAACTTATCCATTTATCCTAGTTTCTCAAGTAAATGCTTATTTCACTTCAAATTTAAACATATTAACATCAATTGAAATAAGCCTAGGTTACCAATTGTTGAGGTTAATATGAACTCTGGCCGTTTCAATTTGTTTATCCTAATTTTCTTTTAATTAGTTCGTTTAAAGAAACATGCATATTTCCCTTTCTGCCAATTCCTTAATTTCATTTTCTTTTTACCTTACATGTTTAAGATTACAAAATTAAACGATATTTTGGTAAATTAAACATATTTTTAATTTAAGACTATAAGATTCAAAAGGCTGCTTTAATTTTTTAAATTTTGTATTAATTCAAAATAAGACAAACAAGGCCCGACTCAATTTTAGAAAATAATCATATATCTACCTAAAAGAGAAGTGATCAAAACAAAGCATAAAACGCATCCATGGAGTGCGATTTATGTACAAAAAAATCAAAACCTTTTCACAAGTTGCAGTTTGCACTTTGCAATATATAATTATGTTTTGAGTTTTCTTTACTATAGTTTTATATAACAGTATACACACACTTGTTCACATTTGTTTTAGTTCAATTTTACAATTATTTAAGTGTCTATTGTTACACAGTTAAAAATAAAGATTTTCTATGTAGAATGTATGTATCTACTTATTTAATTTTGTGATAGTTTAAATTTCTATTTATATATATCCCAAAATTGAAAACATTATTGTCAAATAAAATTAAATTAAATGACATGTTTATGTGTTATGCCACAAACAAACTGGCCATGCATGGGCATATAAATTTGGTGTGGATAAGTCTAGACTTTTGAGCCTTGAAGTAAAAAACAACATGGTATATATGAAGTAAGGGTAGAGTTGTTCATGGTTATGATTAAAAAATCAAATCGAACCAAATCGATTAAAAAAATCGATATTTGGTTTGGTTTGGTTTGGTTTTAAATTTTGAATATCGATACTATTTGGTTTGGTTTTACTAAAAAACCAACCGCAAAAATAATCAAATCGAACCGATAAATTAGATATATAAATTTTATAATTATATATATATATATTATTCATAAATAAAATATAAATATTTTGTTAAATTTTAACTAACTCAAGTCTTTAACTTTTCATTTTCTCAAGCTCAACACTTACATTTTAGCCCAACTATTACAATCCTAAGTCCAAGTCCATCAAAATTATTTACTTTAGTCTTTACCTACCCTACCTCACATAAGATAGTCACATTTTCTCTTAATTGAATCACTTTGTTCGTGTGATAATAACTCTAGTATTACTTAATTGATGAATTGAATCAACAATAGCTTTCATGTGGACTGTTCATGTACTTGGTGTTTGTGTCTATCGAGATACGTATGTCCTCAAAAATTTTATTACTTTCAAACCGAAAAAAACCAGAAAATTTGAACCAAACCGAACTAAACCGACAATAACCAAATTGATGGTTATTTTTTTCGTTTGGTTTGGGAAATTTAAAAAATCAACTAGATTGGTTTGGTTTTGGTTTTAACCAATAACCGATCCAAACCAAACCACGAACCCCCTACTTCAAAGTAAATTGCATTTATCGTTTATATTTATCGTTCAATCGTCCATTTATGTAATATATTGCATTCAAATATCAACCAAATGGCTTATTTTTCGAAATTTGTTGAAAATGCAGAAAAATGGATACAGGTCTGTTCCTCAATTTGGAATGTGGGATCAACAAGCAGCTGGAGGAGGTGGTGCAGCAGCCAGTTACACAGTAGAATTTTCGAAGGCTCGTGTCAACAGGAAACAACACAAAAATAATGATCTTTTAGCACGACCACCTAGCATCGATCATGAGCAGGAAGATCTTAGGAAGCAGCACGACGATGCTTGCATGGTAAGACTTATTGTTGTCAGTGCATATAACTTAAATTAACGTACATAACATATGTCTTGTCATGAAATGCCATCAATCAGGATTCTAACATATATACTTGTATTTGAAAAGAATTCACATACAGAGTCTATATTCATTATAACAAAAGAATTTGCATCCGATGACATTAAATTCTGAATCCGTCTTTGTGTACCAAAGAAGCAACTATAGACATATATAGTGTTAAATTAACTCCCCTGCTATTTTACTTCATGTATTATAAGTCTATTTATAAGAAACTTTCACAAAGTGCATAATATGGCTTGTTCTGTTACATCAAATGCCACTTGTCAAAGTATATAAAAGGATAGTCTGATGCACTAAGCTTCCACTAAGTATGGGGTCCGAGGAAGAGCTGACTATAAGGGTCATCATGATCAATAGGACCAGAATCAACAAAACATATACACATATATTTGATTATTTTTTTTGGAACAAGACATACATACACAAAGTTTGTACTAACAATCACAAAAGAATCAACATTTAATTAATGACGTAAAATTCTGAATCCGGCTCTGTGTACTACGAAACATGTAGTAGCCATAAACATTATTGTATTAATTCAAACTTTCTTGTCATCTTACCTTATGTTCTTTTTTTGTTATGTGCAGAGGAAAAAGAATATGTTGACATACCTCAATTGTTGCATTAGGCCTTGATCATTTCCTAATGTCCAAGTGAAGCCTTATTTTGTAATAGTCTTGAAAGTGGCTATGTATGCAAATTAACCACACACTTCTTGTTTTCTTGAGCAAGTGAAAAAAAAATCTCTAAATTATATAGAACTAAATATTGTATTATTATATCTGGAATCTATAGTAAACTTTTTGAAAAAAAAAAGTTCTATTAACTTGAGTTCGAAGGTCTATCAAAAAAAAGCATCTCTCCCTTCATAAGGAAAGGGTAAGGTTGTATATACGTTACCCTCCCTAGACCCTACTTCATAAAAACAAAGTTTTATTACTCTGTTGTTTAAAGCAGTTACACACCATATGTTATCAAAAAAAAATTCTACTATTTGTTAATTATGTAAAAGAAAAGCAAATCAAATGTATGTAATTGAAGCTCACCTTGGTTAAATCTTTGAAGCAAATTGCTACCAAGCAAGTTGAAATCAGCTTTATAAATCCTCGTTTTACTGTATTTATAGTGTGAGGATTCATATGAATCGACTAGTTTTATGCTCGCTACTAATCTACCCCTTCTTTATGTAAGCTTGAGACATACAATAGGATCTAGAAAGTCTATACTGACAAACTTTTTGAACATATTTTATTAAGTGAAAAATAATTCGACAGGGGCGACCTGAGAACACATGTTGAGATACAAATCACCAAACTAAAAAAGAAAAATGACAACATGTGATCTCAAGTTGCCCCTATTGAATACTTCCACCAATATTAGAAGATTCAATATTGATTGCCTCTTAACTTTTTTTTCTGGATAAAAATTATTTGATTTTGATTAGATATTTATAGTAAGGTTAGTATAGATAGTATTTCAACTGTGTACTACTAGTTGGTACTTTTTTTAGGACAATATTTTGAATTTTTTCTTAGCTATAATAAAAGTACAACTTGTTGTACTCCACATAGTGTTACTTCATAGTTTGTACTACAAATAATTCCAAGTTAGAGTGTTGCAACCGTAATCATTGCATGTGGGAGCCAATGATTTTTTTCTTTTAAAAAAGAAAAAAGGAAAATTTACTTTTCAGTAATTGATTCACATTTTCGTTATATTTTTAAGATCACAAGTTCAAATATTATATACTTTACATATATAATTTTACATCGATATCAACTGTCCATTGACGTTTTTAAGGTTCTTAACATTAAATGAACTTGTCGAGGAATAATAACATCTGCCAAAAATCTAAAAAACGACTCTGCTGGGGATCGAACCCAGAATCTCTGGTTTCGTAGACCAGCGCCTTATCCATTGGGCCACAGAGTCAATTTGTTGACTAATAATTGTTAATATTATATCCATTCTGTTCTCTTTTCAAAAGTGAAGAGTTTAAACATATACTAAATGCATTTTCTTGTCTATCATATCTTGAGTAGAATGTCTATCGAAAATAGTTTCATTACCTTCTAAGATAAGGGGTAAGGTCTGCACACATATTACCCTCTTCATACCATACTTATGGAATTATAGCTTATATGTTGTTGATTAAGTTTATCATGATAAACAACCAAAGAGTAACTTCACACAAAATGTAATATGATACACTTAGCAAACTTGAATAGTTATGCTTTTGACAAACTTATATAAATTATATAAAAATTTATCAAGAATCTTGATTCAGTTGTACATGCCATTGTTTTCTACCAATTCAAAGGAAAAGTATCAAAACTTTTGCACTCACAAATACGAATTCATGTGCTTCAGAAGAGATAACAGAAGGGAAGAGTTGAGTTCAATATGCACACTAGTTGTGTTTATATGGCAAGTCAACCCTTGCGGGCAAAAGCAGCTGCAATTCCACCAACCAAAACTCCAACAGCAGTAGCAGCAATGCCGATGCCAATAACTCCATCTGTTTCAGACATGGCAAAATACATAGCATTAATCAACTCTTTCTTCAAGAAACGATATACGATAAAAAAAGAAATGACACTGAGAGTTCCATTTTGCTACCTTTGGTAATTTTCTCTTCAATTGTTTTCTTGAGGGTCAAGGCCTGCCTCCAATCAGGTGCAATCTGTAGATTTACTAATTTAGGAGAAATGAAAAACCGCGATTGCCAATAAAAATAACTTGTGTAGGTATGTGAATAATGAAAGCAACAGAATTGCACGAATGCAGTTCCAAGCAATGCAATTTCACTAAAGATGTGCTGAAATTAATGTCAAGGGTGAAGCAAAGGTAAAACAGAGATCAAACCTCCAAACAACGATCAACAAGCTGCCTGCTTCTTGGAAAGTCTCCGCTTCTATAGTAACCAACAGCCAGAAGATAAAGCTTTTCTCTCATTTGCAAGGGACTGCTACTGCCACCCAAAGAAGCTGCAAATGACAAAATAAGTAATGAACCACTAGGGAAGGAGAAGGTAAAAAAGGAGTAAACATGAAAAGGAATATGCACTAGGGAAATGTAATAGCTCAAAGCATACAGGAAATTCTTCTTGAAACTCCCACAGTTCGGGGAAGGGAAATGTCAGGGGTGAGGGAATGAATGATGCGGCATGTTGCCAAAAGGAGAGGAAGGGAATAAGAAAAAGTTCAATAGCTCTACTATACTGACCTTCAAGCATTGCTATCCCACGCTGTATATCTTCAGGCCTTCTTGAGTGAACAAGAGCCCAAGACAAACACATAATGCATTCACTTTTAAGGTCATCAGATGAACCTTTTTCAGCCTCAGCAACTTCACGTTCACAACCCTGTAGACATATTACAACTTCAATATTCAAATACTAATTAGAAGCCAAAACGATTGCAAGAAAATTCAGACTCAGTTTACATTTACATCATTGCATATGGAACTGCAAATCATTTAGATGTTCCACGGGCTATCTCCTGATTTAAGTAACTTCCAGAAAGATCCACAAAGAAAATTTCTGCAGGCTTGTACTGTTGTACATAACGTCTTGACCATTTTATAAGCGAGAAAAATTGCTGGAAAATGTATTGCTTACGGTGCTAACCAACGCTTTAAAAGCCTAGACCATACTACTCAATTAGTAGTGGTCCTCGGGCCTACTTTAGCCTGTACCATAGTGTGCTTTCTATATAACAGAGCAAGGATAATTGGCTGAATATTTTGTAAAGCCTCAACTTTCAATTGACTATATCAGTCTTAAAAGACCATTTATAAGTAATTGACCTTTAAATACCAATTGAAAGTAGTAGTACCTCTATCCAAAAACCAACCTTCAATTGCAGAAAAAAGAAAGGAAGCAAATGATCTCAATCAGTAAACTGTTACCTATTTAGTATCGAAGTTTCCAAGATGTAATTAGAACTGAATAACATGAAGAGAGTCCTATGTGAATCACGTTTGCTTTGCTTTTGATCATGTTTCTATTTTCGCAAAATAGACGAATTACCGAAGTTAATACAGAATTTAAGGATACACAATGAAAAAGTATGTAAAGAAGTACCATGCTCTCCTTCTCCCAATAAAATAGAATATATGAGAAACTAACTATTATTGGAATGAAGTAGACAGCTACATTATAAATCTAAAGCAGAATTTAAATAAATGACTGATATATCCGACCCCAACTAGGTTGGAGTTGAGGCACGGTTAGTTGATTGATTGAGGTGGCAACAAGGGTTGAATACTTATGCCACTTCAATTTTACATTTTGTAAGTTACTGAAATTAGGATCTTTGAACCGTTTCTACACATTTTAACTCTTGCTCTTGGTCTTGGGATCTTTCACTATGAAAATCTATGTTTCCCATCATAAATATAAAGCACATCAAGCAAGCAATTTAACAACATGACTCATAACCTTACTTCTAATTAAAACAGTCATTAAATTAACTATGCTTCCAAACTAATAGGGATAAACTTTATAAATCACCGGTTCTTCTCTATTCGGGCATTCTGGATTAAAAAGATAATATTAAAAACCAGCACCTAACAACATACCATACAATTTCAATTCTATCTAAGAACAATAACCAAATCCATTTCGCTTCAATCCAAACTAAATAGCGTCTAACAACTTGATCCTTTTTGCTTAAATTTTCCGTATTCAGGCGTTTTTAAACACTTTCATCTATCAGATTAAAAATACCACAGATTTCAACATATAATCCATTTTTTTATAATGTACACTACTCAACCTATCACGCAAAAGATGGGGCACCGGACCAACAAGCTATTGAGCAACTTAGATTGCAAGCAGTGTCCTTTTAGTATTTGTACCTTTAGCAGTGACACGTGACACCCCTCGTACCAAGGTAAACCACCCCTACCAACACACCACCCTCCCCAGACTCCACTAGTGGGATTACAATGGATATGTTGTTGTCGTTGTTACATTTAACCTAACTTACATCTCTAAGCTCAATGTACAGAATTGATTAAGCATCTTATTCAAAAAATGATTCTTTTTTAAAACAGATAACAAAACAAAAACAAAAAAAGGTAGAATTTTTACATCAACAACGCTCGACGAGTTCCTATAAGCTCAATTTCAACTAATCAAAGAATCAACATACATATCTACCGCAATTCTCCAGTAAACGATCAAATCTGTCAATCAAATCAAATTAAATCGCAAAAAAAAAAAACTTACAGCGACTATATCGGAGTCGCACCAAGGAATTTGATCTCCACCGGTGAAGAAATCGCCGATTGAATCGAAGAATTTTCCGATTTTCGCATCCATTTTGTTGAATTTGTTCGAAAGGAGAGGGAAATGTGGCTAAATATGTAAAGTAGAAGTGACAAAAAATAAATACTAAAATAATACAGCTTCCTAGTTAAGTTTATTTGCTTAGAAACTAAGAAATAATAAACAAAACCATGTGCCAAAATTTTGACAAAATGATCAAAATGGTCCTTAATGTAGGAGAGTGGACTATTTTAGTCCTTTCGTATATCACGTAATTGAAATAGTCCTTAGTTCAAATTTCATGAATTGTTCGTGAAATTTCAAATATCTGAACTCTAACACATTATGTTAGAGTTTTAGTTATAAAAGTCATGAACTTTAATATTGGATGTTGAAATTGTTCTGTTTTAATTGATAATATTTTTATCGGGAAGTTTATTTGATATTTTCACTATAGATTTTTTTCAAATTAGGGGTGGTGGAAAGAGAAATGTAGGAGGAGTATACAAGAAGAAAAAATCAAACATTTAATAATAAAATAAAAGTTCAGATTGTCAACCAATTAAACTATTAAAATTCTCTCGACATCTCTGTTTTTGTTCGAAGATCTACTACTATTGATAAAATGCTTAAGGCATATTATAATGGGACAAAGGATAAATATACTCCGAACTATCGTAAATGGTATGCAAATACCCTCCGTCATACTTTTGGGACATGGTGCCCCGCCGTCAAAAAACTAGAGTATATATACCCTTCACTTAAACAGAAGACTATATAGGGACACGTGATGCAATCTTATTCGTAGGGTCGGTAGATAAGATTATAACACGTGGTATGTCCGTTAGTATAAAGGGTATATATGCTTTAATTTTTGGATGACAGGTACACCAATGTCTCAAAAGTATGATGAAGGGTATATGTAGACCATTTACGATAGTTCGGGGGGTATGTTTGTCCTTTTTCCCTACTATAATTGAAAGCACTTTAATTAGTAAAAAGAAAATAAATTAATCTTCAATTTAGAATTTTGCAAATTCGAAGGATGTGGTGCAGTTAACGTAATTGGTCCTTCCTTAATTAGAGATTTAAAATCCTTAATATAAACAAAATTGCTTTTTTCGAATAAACTTATGCAATGCAAATCAAAATTATTCAAACTATAGCTACATATGAATGTGTAAGATATGTTACACGACAACCAAATAGATGGGGGCTGCTATTGCTTTAATTAGAGGTTTCAGATTTAAGTCTCGAACATAAAAATAATCTTGATGGAAAACGTTTCCTCCTAGGATACCTTATATGACACAAATTTAGATATAATCGAACTCCAATATAGGTTTCGAACGTCGGGTGAGAAAAAAAACACATACATGACATCATTCAAATATATAAAACATAGAGTTAAAAATATTAGTACTCCAATATAATAAGCAAATTACTTTACAAGATACCCAAATCTCTTCAACTCTCCCTTTAGTTCTTGTATTCTTCCCCTCTTTAGCTCACCAAATTTCTTCCCTTTTTTGCTTCCTGAAATTAGTAATCAATGAGATGTATGTCAATTTTGAGTTATAGATGATGCTTATACACTCTCTTTCTTCTCTCTGTACATGTATTTATGCTCCAATTTTGTTCTTTGTATACAGATGCACACAATGGCGCTTCAATATTCGCATTCTCCGCTGATTTGGGGTTCGAATTTTGAGTTAATAAGCAAAAGGGGTTAAGAAAAAACGCAGAGAAATTGACGGGAGATCATGGAAGGTATCGATTTTTTAAATTTTTATCGGTTTTTCCTTTTTTATTAGCTAGCTAGATCAATTTTGGAATCTGGATATGTTACTTTTTGTTCAATTTCACGGAAAGTCACTATCTTGGGTGTTGTTTTGGAATCTGGAATTTGGGTTTTAGAGGTCTAGTTTCATCAGATTATATTGCTATTTTTTGATAATTCCGAGCCAGCTTACGTGCACCGTGACTAGTTTCATGGGTTAGTAGCTGCTACTACTTCCCACGGGTACATGTATAGGGTAACTCTGTCTAGAAATTACCTAGTGTTTTTGCTTCTGCTGGCAGTGGCTGATCCTGAAATTTTATATCATAGGCGCTCAATTATTTTGAGTTTGGAAATTGCTATATAGAGTGGGTGCTTAGTTAGTATATTTGGATGAATTATTAGATATTGTACACAAATAATAGTGTTTATCACAAAAAGCAATGGGTGCTTAAGCACCCATAGTACCATAACATAGGTCCGCCTAAGATCTCATGGTTCTTAATTCCATTTTATTGACCATGAGGCCACACCTTT